>JABXWE010001896.1:0-92217 GCA_014611495.1 Limonius californicus
ATACTACATTTGACAACAGTGCAAGGCCATGGTATTGTGATGAAAAGTAGAAAATTTGTTTTTCGACATTTGTCAAAATCTAATCATGTAATGTCGGCCTACTAATTAAATTCTCCATAAATGCAAAGACATCGTCAACGTTGCCAAATATAATATTCTTTAAGTGTCTCGTGTGAGGAAACTAAGCACTATACGAAGTTCGTGTTAGTGTTTTTGAGGACTGTATTTCTTACAGAAGAGTGCTACCTGAAGCTTTTAAGGTATTTAAAGGACACCCTGTATATTCCTTAGTTTGAATTATTTAATTATCAATATCTCGTAAAAAATAGAAGATAGTAGATTATATATTTAGATCAATAGAATCAGGAGGAATCGAAAAATCAGAAAATATAATAATATACAGGCTGTTCCATAAGAAAAAACAAAGTGTATAGCTATTTCGCGGTAATGCGATGCCCGATTGTCTTTTTTTTTTGATAACAATATTGAATTCCCTGTTAAAAATTAGCCAAGAAGACATTTTTTCATCTTGCGATATCTTAAAATCAACAACTTACAGAGAATCTAACATTTTCATATGATAAACCTACACGTAACTTACATCTCGATGCATCTTATCTATTTGTTATAAAATTGTGAATATGGAACTGCATGTCAAATAAAATTTATATTCTCCAAATTTCCAAATTTCTTCACCATTCTCAAATGCATCAATGTTGTGGTAAGATTTAATACTGTTTCAATAATGTGTCATAAAACTGACAATAATAATTATCTTTAAATATTGACGGCCACTAAAATTAGATTGAGGTCATTCATTGTAAAACATTGACATTAAAAGTATTCTATTAGGGATAATTATTTATAAATTACATTCTTGAATATTTCTTCCCCTAAAATGCATTTTCCACATCCTAAAACGCCCAAATTCGCAACCTATTCGAGAAAGCATGCTAACATACTTATAAACGGAGCTATTATTATCCTATTCGCATCCTACTGAATACAATTCCACGGTCGTAGGTAATATTAAATAAGTAATAGGTTTTATAAATGGTTTATTTTTTTCAGGAACTACCAGACAAAGCGTGGAGCGCAGCCCAATGGTTCTGTTAGCTTCAATAGTCGTATAAATATTCCCAAAATTCATACAGTTTTACATATTTTATTATTGTTCTCTATTTAATGTTATTAAACAATTGTTCATTAAGAATCATACTACCACAGTTCCCTCCTCTGTTTGAATAAGTTACCCTAAAGGTATATTGCAGTTCGTATTTAACACTTAAAAGGGTACATTTGTGATTATTTGTAGAAATGAATTCAAGATTTTTCTTTAAAGTCATACTTTTCTATAAATACGACCACAAAATTTAACTTCAAAGGTAATATATTTAAATTGTGGAACTTCAAAGAGCTTTTAAAATACTTTACCACTGTCTATTAATATGAACATAAAATGTGATATAAAAAGTCGAAACCATTGATATCCGGGAGTATTAACTTCTTTAAAATCCCGCACCCAATCAAAACAAATTGGCGAAAAATTCGTACCAGAAAAAAAAAACGTCGTTATGTGTTCTGATTATCGCTTATGTCAAAATGTTTGCACAGAATTATATCACTAAATGACTATGGCATCTACAGGATTTTTGCATAAAATTATCGTTGACAAAACCTAATTCTTACCATTAATCAACTCTGATATCCTGGTAACACTGTTTTTTTTCTTGGTATGCATTCAAGAGACCGTTACCTTTTGCAGTTACTTTATTCCAGGATATCATTACGAAGTTTCAGTTTTATTACGTTTTGTCTGCTGAATATTTTAGGCTGGGTTCAGGTATGTGAACAAAAAAGCCGTTTAAATCTATGACAAATTTCAAAAATTTTAATTCTGACTTTCGAACGGAATCTTTAATGGGCAAGACGTTCAACATAGCTGCCTTGAACGGTACGAATTATACCAAACCACCAATTTGTTTTATAAAGGCAAACAACCATCTCCAGGTGTGTTCTTTCACAGCAACTATTAATTAAAAAGCATCCGGGAATGAAATTGTCTAAGATTCCACTTGTTTCAGGAGTCCTTTTTTAACACCATCGTAAGCAACTGCTTGGTTAATTTGTTGCAAAAACAGGGAGGAGGAATAGGACTGAATAAAAACAGGATTGACGACCACTTTATGGCCTATTACCTCATAAATTTCTCAGATTGCGCAGTGTAATTATTTGTTACTGGTTCACAAATGACCATTAATAGATGCTATGATGTTGTTCACCGTTTTGAAAGCCTTGAGCAAGAAATGCACGCACTACATTCTTTCTTTTTAATTATGTTTAAATGCACTTCTAATTGCATTCTCTCGTTTTTGTATTTTAAATTATGGCTGGAAGAACAAACGGATATTCTCTGGACAAGCAACATTTTAAGTGTTAGAACAGAGATATCCGAGCGGAATTGGAATATTGTAGCAATTTGTTACTGCTTGCGTCAATTTGGTAATTTTAACGTTTTGGCATTCCCTTGTATAATTAATAATGTGCTCAAGTTACTGAACGTCCCTCTTGGCGAAGGTTGGTGAACTACATTTCATTAATAAGCACTATCCATTGATTTTTTACCTAAACCATAATTACACTCCTTTAAAGTCAGTCACCAGTAGGTTGGTGTGGGCTTCCAACCAGGTTAACAATTAAACTTTCCCTGGGTGGCTTGTGTGCTTTGAGCTCAAAACTTAACATCTCCAATTCGCTAGTTACATTAATTAGAACTTGTGATGATTCACGACGTTCCAGCCATTTGTGGAAATACGACCGAGACTTTGACATGTTGAAAGCACTCAGACCTGGGTTTATTACTTTTAGAAAAGTAAGGCAGATGTAAATTTACATGAGAGAATGGAAGTGGTATTGTAGTTATTCCTACGTAGAACTTTGGAACAGAAGCAGCTGTTGCGGTTCTCAAGATGCGAGTCTGATGGGGCGCTAAGAATGACTGGAGGTTGTTGATCGAGGAGAAATTGTAGTCTTAAAGCAGAAAATCCAAAAAGCTTAGATTGTTTCGTTTATGAAACTCTCTGCATATTTTCAAACGTTGTGTATACAATATAAGTTTGTTTTATGCAAAGCAGAAATTAATTTAATATTGCATGAATCTGGATTACGGTAATTTCACTTCTTAAGTAAGAATAACACTGGCGAACAAAGGTTATCTAAGAAATGTTAATTCTATTACCCCTGCTAATATTTGAATATGGAAAAAATTTAAATAACAAAACCATAAATAGTATTAAAAATTGCTTTAATTTCTCCACACAGTGTTTTGTTTTCAGTACTATTTACAGCACCAAAAAAAACATATGGTAATTTGGTTTACTATCTCTCAGATTTTGAATAGGAAATCATACTATTTTCAATGACTACGTAGTAGTAAAATAGTAACTTGAAAAAAGTTTGACTTATTATACGCGGGGGTATTGATATCTAGTTAGCCTGGAAATATTCTAGTAAAGGAAAGTGAATATGGATGCTATGGTTACAACTATGATGTTTTATAAATAAGTTGTCAAAGTTTGACATTCATAAGTTGAACGGTGATCAAACTGTGAATTTCTGAAAATACCATGTCCGAGAAAAAGATAGAATTTGAAAAAATCGAGTTTCGGTCAGTTATTAAGTATTTATTTTCGAAAGGGTTATCGGGCAAAGAAATTTTTGCTGATATGATAGAAACCTTAGGTGATCAGTGTCCTTCATGCGCCATTATTAAAAACTGGGTTGCGGAATATAAAAAAGGAAGATCAGATGTGAAAGATGAGCACCGCCCTGGAAGACCAATTTCTGTGACCACTCCGGAAAATATTGGTTCTGTCCATGATATGATTTTATAAAATCGGCGTATTGGGATTAAGAACATTGCAGAAGATTCCTTAAACTTTTTGGATCGACTTGTTACTATAGACGAAACGTGGATCCATCACTCTGCCCCAGCGACTAAAGAGCAATCCAAACAGTGGAAGCATGTTGGTTCTCCACGACCCAAAAAATTCCATGTTCAAAAAACTGCTGGCAAGACTCTTGCTTCAGTTTTCTGGGACAAAGATGGGATAATTCAGATAGATTATGTGGAACGGGGTAGAACTCTCACGGGAGCATACTATGCTGGTAGCTAACTAAATTACGTAAGAAAATTGTAGAAAAACGCCGCGTAAAACTTGCTAGAAGTGTGCTCTTTTTGCAAAACAACGCTCCTGCACACAAGTCGTTGATTGCACTGCAAAAAATTGACGAAATTGGTTTTGAATTGGTTAACCACCCGCCCTATTCTCCGGATTTAGCACCGTCAAACTATTATTTGTTCCCAAAACTAAAAAAATATTTGAAAGGAAAAGATTTTGGACAAATAACGAAGCAATATGTGCCGTTGAGGAGTGGTTTGCAGACCAAGACAAAGATTTTTTTTAATGGCTTAGAATTACTTTATGAACGTTCTGCTAAATGTATAAGGCAGGAGATTATGTTGAATAAATAAAATTTTGTTTTGAAATATTGTGGCGTTTTATATGGTAGGCTAAGTACTTATCAATACCCCCTCGTATTACAATATCTTAAAGAAGAGATATGATGGGTACTTACAAAATAAAACAGTGAATTCGATTAAAGTGAACACATTCACTTGAGTTGCAGATGACTTATTTGATTGTGATAGCTGACAAACAACCGTCAAATGTATTCCTACGCAATAATTTATATTTTATTCTTGGTTGTTCTGTTGTCTGTAATTACCCAAAAGCAGCTCTTTTTAGAACGTTGGACGTAGTTTTTACCATTCTCTTCCTTTTATTGATGATCGAATGTTATTTTCAGAACGGATATGGACGTATTCAGTATGAAACCTCATGAAAGAATATTCTGCCGAATTCCCAGATGCAGTCGTTACATCCAAGAAACACTTAAACAAAACTGTTATACATATGTAAGAGTAATAACATGGAACAGGGTAATTGACAACTACTTAAACATTCTGTCGAAAACGCTTCGTTTCCATCTACCTACTCTAATAACTACAGTTCGGAAATATTGCATTTACATATAGTCTATTTTGTATGCCGAGCGATGAGTTTTGATATATATCTATGCGCATTAGATCATAAAAATCACATTTTGGAAAATTTTATATTGCATAAAATATAGTCAAAAACGACTTTTTCGTATCTCAAGTTTTTTCTGTGTAATCTGTGAAACATCTGTTATACCATTTATACTACCGCCCCCACCCCGGAATCGCGTTCGCGATTACTTCAGGGGGGTGTGGAACTCCCTTACACACTGACCATTCAAGCAACATGCACCCTCAACTTAACTAAGTGAATTATCAGCCGGGGTTTGGCCCCGCTGCCGATTGAACCGCAGTTCATTGTAACCTCGACCAGCAGCGCTTGTTTGCACTGCCCCATGGAGGTCCCTATATCTGTTATACCTAGAATTTTGGCGGTTATTATTCAAAGAATATTTAAGGTTGCAAAAGTGAATATACAGGTGATTCAAAAAGTGTGGTGCAAATTTAACGTTGTGATGTGGGATGCTATAGGAAGCAAAAAATGTTAATAAACACATGTCTTATTTCCAACCGTTATCTACTTGCAGAGGATTTCGTTGTTTTTATCACTGTTCTGTTAAATCAAGTCATAATAGGAAATGAGTCAAACAAATACTAATTTGTTACGACAGAAGGTGTTTGAATTACTGTTATTTTCTGAGAGTGGTAATGATGGAGCCTTTTTCCGCAGATGAATATGCAGAAATACATTTTGTATATGGCTATTGCAGCGGGACTGCTCGTGCAGCAGTGGTAGAATATCGGAGAAGGTGTCCTCACCGGGGACAGTCTGACCACCGAACATTGAACATTGAATGAGGATTTATATTTTTTAAGGAATAAACGATTAATATTTCAAGAGTATTTTGTTTGCAAATACATATTTATTTTTAAAAATCTGAATCTTCGGTGTAATATGTAGGTGCGTATATGCTGCTTCTGTTGCCTATATTAATTTTTTATTACATATTCAGTATATTTTTACGAAATTTTACAGTGCATATAAATTGCACGTTTTAAGGTTTTTTAGTACATATTTTTCTGGGCCCTAATAATAACTTACCTCATTTTATATTAGTATTATGTATTGGAGAATTAGGCTCGATAGGCGTCTGTACAGCGTGTACCATATCATGTGGGACCTGTTTAGCTAGTGGACCGGAGACATCAAAACAATCAAAAAAGTTCATATTAACATAAAGGAAAAGTTAGCACATTTTCATATTTAGTTTTAAAATTTTTATTGATTTTGGACAAAATGTAGCATTTTCTGTACTCCACTATCATTACAGGAAGTGCTCAAAATTGCCACCTTTGGTCTGAATGCAGGCTTGCAGTCGCCGCGCCATAGAATGCCGAGTTCTTTCAAAAATTCAGGTGTTTGCTGAATTTTCTGGCAGCCTTCTATGTGCGTTGTCGAAGTATTTTCATGTCTGCAATAGATGCGGAATAAAGAATAGATTTCAAATCCCACGCCCGACAGGTAGAAGTCCAATGGAATTAGATCTGGGGATCGTGCAGGCTAGCCTACAGATTCTTATGAAAAATACATGGGTGTAACAATATAATACGAAAATATGTAATACTCTGTTTATCCTAAACTAAGGCCGGTGAGATATATGCTAATAGGAACTTTCATCATTTTTTTGATGTCCCTTGTCCCCTGACGAAACAGGTCCCACATGTTATGGTATACCCTGATAAGAAAAATTGACTATCAGGTACTTGACTTCGTATGAAATATGGCCTTAATGTTTTATAAATACATATGATGAAATAATTGTAATAATGGTTAGCCAGTTATCTCACAATCTATACTTATTGTTTGATGCTAATGACTATTTTAATGGAAAATACTTATTTACTTAATACTGTGGGATCTTAATGCTAAAATCCGTCTCTATCATTTCTGTCATTCGTATACGATGGTAAATCGTAGGTCCCCCATGATTTTACCTTAGAGCTGAAGAGAAGCACGTCGCAGCGAAGTGGCCGGTGCCCAGCAGTGGGACGAAACGGCCATTGAAAATGATGGTATTAATACAGCTATCACTTTCCGAAATTCCTACAAAAAAATTTAATCTTCCTAATAGTTATTTGACGAAACAGTTACTAATGACGCTAATTTATTAATTATGGATAGGCATGTACCAATGAATAGTATTAAAAAAAGTTACATTGAGAAATTCCATTTCGTATTTGAAAGTGTGTGTGATAAATGTAATTTTTTCTGGGATTTCGATTAATTTATATATTAACTACAATCAACGCCAACAAAGTCGAAAATTTAAGTTAAATTTGCTGGATAACGATATTCCATAAATCTGGAATAGCGGAATACTATCAAAATATGTCCACAACTATGTGGATACATATAATTAAATATGATATTTAGTCTTTAAAACTTTGCTTTTCAAATTGCTATAGTTGGGGGAACAGCAACTGCTGGTTCTGGGTGCAATTTGTTAATTAATATTTAAAACGCGTTATTAGTTTTGCAACAACTACTAAGTCATAGAACAACTGTTCGTGTTGCGGTAAAATTACTACCCTGTCACTGTTAGAACGAACTACTACTTTTTGTAACAATTATTTATCTTTGGGAAAACGGATGACAACGTGATATTGTTGCAACGAACTATCTACTTTTACTACTAATTTTTATATCAACCGTTCATTCATGTTCGGAAATAACTGCTCAATTTAAGAAAAATTTTTGATACTGGCCTGTTTACTTACTGCTACTAATTCTTAGAATGACTGTTGTTTTGATATAATTGTACATTATGAGAACAACTTGTAAATTGAAATTGAAATGTTGAACAGTACCACTACGAACTTTTAAAATAACTACTCATATTTGAAAATGGCAGTTAATTTGGAGAATAGCCTGTTATTGTCCGAACGAACTATTTATTTTGAAACAACTATTCATGTCTGGGAATAACTGACAAGTTTGACAACAACTCATTATTGCTGGAACAATTTATTTTGCAACAACTATTCATGTTTACCATTTACAAATACCTGTTAATTCTGAGAACAAGCTTTTGATTCTGGAACGTGCCATATATTCCGGAACAACTACTAATTGTTACTCGAATATTGATGTTAGAATATAAAATATAATAAAGCATAACTTCTTATTGTTGTATTGTTGGAATCCTAACAACTCCTTACTTAGACTAATACATGGCCGGGAGTGTGGCGGTAGATCAGTTGGTAGAGCGCTCGCTTTCTGAGTAAAATGTTGATTCTGGGTTGGGTTCGAAACCTAAGCAGTACTATGCAAATTTATAAAAATCTTGTCTGCAACCCACCACACACAATTTCCCAATCCGGCATGCAACCCTGGCATCTTAATGCTAAAAACCTTCTCTGGAATTTTTGTCGTTGGGATTCTACTTTAAACTATAGGTTCCCTGTGTTTCTAGCTTAGCTCTAAGTGGGACGAAAAGGTTGTCAGTATGGTCAGGAGTAGCTATTAATTTAGAGAAACATATTTTCAAATGTTAATTTTGAGAGTATACCGTTATTGTTAAAACGAACTATCTACTTTAGATCAAGTAGATATTAATTGTAAACAAGCTGTTTAACTGACAATTTTAACAACATCTATTTTGGAAACATCTACTAATTTTTAGATCAACCATTCATATTTGAAAATAACTGTTAACAGTAATTTTTAAAATATCCTATTGTTGAGAGAACGAACTGCTTGTTTTGTAACAATTACTGTTTTCCAATGCACTATTCATTTTTGGGAACAACTATGAATTTGTAGACTGTTAGTTGTGAAGCATTATGCTGTGTGATGCATTTCGATGCAATGTTGCATACTAACAAAAACTAGTACGTATCTAATTATAGTGTGGAAATTGAAAAGTATCGTTAATGTAAATAAACGTGACTTTATAACCAAAATAAATTTCAATTTTGCTGTATCTTACTTTTTTACCTACGCGAAAGGTTTAAGGCTTGTATTATTCTGCATTCTTACAACCTACATTTGACTGAGTCATTCCCACATTTCAGTATTCGTAATTTTGCAATGCATGAGTACTTCTCCTTTAAAGTAAATATATATTAACATTTTGTGAATAAAGGTGTGGGTTTCGACAGTTTCAACTATTTGAAGCTTTCATTGACAAGTCAATGTTGAAATGCTATTTTAGTTTGATAACAATACATTTGCGGTATAACTATTAGATGAACTACTAACTAAAAATATTAAAGAAACACTGTCCACAAAAGTGATCTCTTTTTGAAAAAGTAATGGCGAAATGCTTGAAAGAACGCCATCTACAAGTTTTTGGAAGAGAATCCTAAATAGAAATATCTATCATAAAAACCCGTAACGGAAAGCCGTGATAAAGTAAAGGTATTAGCGACCAATTTTGTATAAAACCTTTTAGAAGTTGGGTTTCTAAAAAATTAAATTTAAAGTTATACCTTAGGAAGTTACTATCAGATTTTGATATGTTGTAAACAATTAACCCCACATTGAGTAACACATATTTCTTGGGGAAATTTCTTTTTTTGCCAAATTGGATAATTTTTTCTATTTACTATTTTTTTAGAAGGTGAAATATGACCTTACAATGCATTAACTATAGATCACATAGTGATTTTAGGTTAGATAAAGATTCAGTTTAGTTATAACTTTTAGCAACAATCCAATAAATGTGTATTTTTCCATATTAAGAAAGTATGAGACCTGATTTACACATTTTTTTGCGTTAACAGTATATTGTCATAAAGATGGTACAAGAAACTACAAGCCTTTTAGGAAAAGAAATTGAGGCAGTGTACGACGATGGTTCATCAATTATTGTCCTTACTGTAGAAGGCATTGACCGACAAATAAATATTTTTTTCCTGGAAACGTCAGTTATTGACATTAATATATGCCAACTTGCAGGTCTTCCTGTTTATAAAAGTTATACATTTAATATTACGGTGGTCCTGGTGATATTGTTGAAATGGAAAAATATGAGACAATGTGATGTTCATGGTGATCAAAGAATTACGGTCAAATATATTGCTGAGACATATGGATTTTCCGTTGGAAGTGTTAAGATAATTTTTCACGAGAAATTGGGTCTGAAAGAAGTCTGCGCACGATGGAATCCGATAATGTTGTCATCTGATCAGAAGCTGGGCCGTTTCTCACTGCTGCTATCAATTTGAGATTAATGGAAACGGATTTGGATAGATTTTTGGAAAGATTTATAACAGTAGATGAAACCTGGGTTCATCACTTTGATACTCGAAACGGCAGAGTATGGAATGGCGGCATGTTACGTGTGAATTTATCTGCTAGAAAGATAATGGCAACCATGTTTTGGGATTCTGAGGGAGTTCTTCTTGTTGATTAATTACCACGTGGTTACACAAATACGGGTGACTATTACGCAAACCTCATACCAAAAGTTCGTGAGGCTATAAACAAAAAAATCGTGAGAAATTGAAAAGACACCAAAACAACGCCTCACCTCACAGGAGCTGTACTTTTATGGCTGCTATCCACAATGCTGAACCCTCGTATATGGAAATATTACCTCAACGGTATCGGGCAGCTGAATATTTTTAGAAGAAAAACGTAACGGATTATCTTCTTCTTCTTCTTCTTTGGTGTAGACCTTCAGATCCATTTATTACCGATATAATTTTCTTGGTAGATAGACTGCCAGCTATCTCTCCATCTTTTATGTGGACGTGAGTTTGTTGATTTTCTTTCCATTGCTATACGGGGTAATCTGTTTTGGTCCATTCGGTTTACATGATAGAACCACTATCTTCGCCTCTGTCTTTCCCATCGTATAACACCATCCGTATCACACCCTCTCTTATTTCTTGTTTTCTTTTTCTATCTCTTAGAGTTTTCCCTGATATAGTTCTTAATATTTTCATGACTGTTGTTTTCAGCTGGCTTTTTGTTTTTACCGTGTCAGCCCTTATTTCTATAGTGTATGTCATCGCTGCTTTTATATATTCTAGCTCTGTTTACGGTTAGCATATGTTTGTTTTTCCATATGACGTCTTTTAAGCATCTTGAGGTTGCAGCAGCTTTGTTTACTTGGCCCATGGTTTCATTTACTGGGTTATTATAACTGAATAATTGAACAGCTAAATATTTAAATTGCATCACCAGTTCTACCGACTTATCTTCTACTAATAATTTACATCTTACGAGGTCTCTAGAGAATGTCATACACTTTGTTTTACCTATGGATATAGTCATATTGTATTTTCGGGTAGACAGGTACAACCTGTATAGCTATCTTCAGATTCGGTTATTATTGTGGCATCGTCTGCATAACTAATCATTTTATCTTTCATTTTGTAGATTAGTTGTAAGAATTTCACGTCTTCTATAATTTTGTCCATTACAAGGTTAAAAAGAAATGGACTTAAACTGTCTTCTTGTCTTATTACTTCAGGAGTTGGTATTTATTTACTCATTTCTTGGGCAATTCTGATTCTTACTGTGTTGTTAGTGTTGGTTTCATCTATTATTGCATCACCAGTTCTACCGACTTATCTTCTACTAACAATTTACATCTTACAAGGTCTCTAGAGAATGTCGTACACTTTGTTTTATCTATGGATATAGTCATGTTATATTTTCGGGTAGATAGGTACAACCTGTATAGCTATCTTTAGATTCGGTTATTATTATGGCATCGTCTGCATAACAAACCATACTAATCATTTTATCTTTCATTTTGTAGCCTAGTTGTAAGAATTTCACGTCTTTTATTATTTTGTCCATTACAAGGTTAAAAAGAAATGGACTTAAACTGTCTTCTTGTCTTATTACTTCAGGAGTTGGTATTTATTTACTCATTTCTTGGGCTATTCTGATTCTTACTGTTTGTTAGTGTTGATTTCGTCTATTACTCTTCTTATTTGGTATGATATTTTATGTTCTTTCAGTATGTTCATGAGGTCTTTCAACTGAACCCTGTCGGACGCTTTAGTAAGATCGATGAAACATACAAAAGCAGGGTTATTAAATTCTTGGGCTTGGTCTTTAAGTTGCCTGATGATGAAGATTGCATCCGTAGTTGACCTATTCTTACGAAATCCAAGTTGTTCTTCTTTGTTCGTTATCTGCTTTTCAAGTTTTATTCTTAATATACTTGTGAGTGGTTTTAATGTTGAGCACAGTAGAGTTATGCCTCTATAGTTTTCAGGGCATGTCTTTTGTCCTTTTCTAAAGTTTGGTATTGTAATGCTTTTATCCCATTCTTTCGGTATTACTGAGGTTTCTATGATTTTGCTGAAAAATATCGGGAATTCTTTCGTCAATGTGGTTCCGCCATACTTTAATACCTCATTGGATATGTTGTCAATTCCTGAGGTTTTTCTGTTTTTTAATTTTTTTATATCCTCTTGTACTTCTGTCTCTTCTATAGTTACATCGTCTTCTTCTACACCAAAATCCATTTCTTTTGTTTCAGCTTCGTATAATTTTTCGAAACATTCCTTTCATTGTGCTAAAGTAATTTTATTTGTTTGTATGTACTCGTTTAGTGACTTTTTCGTACTTTTCAGAAATCTCCACACTTTCTACTGTGCCCCATGTAAATCGTGTTCCATGTCCTTAGTGAATTTTAACCAGTAATGTCTTTTATAACGGATTATCGTTTCCAACAATTCCAAATGAAATATTTTAGGAAGGAAGCTTTTGAAAGCTTCAACCGGAAGATAGAAAATTTCTAAGCAACCTTTTTGGTAATGTTTTTCCAAAGTAATAATTATAAATAAATACGGAAAATAGCGTTATTAGTAGTAGTAGGACATAGGACTTCCGACATTTACTTGCTAGAAAAAAAATTGATTCACTTGAAATCTTTTTAAAAATGAATAATTGCAGGCTTCGTTGCCTGTCATTAACCACAATAGCAGATGATATAAAACCTCTCACTATAAAACACTGATTATAGCTTAAACGCAATCAATAACGCTTATCTATTTAATTTGAGCAACGCTTTCGCGTTCGGTGGGTTTTTTTGTTTAAAACGTTTCTTCAACTTGTTTATAGCTTATAAACTAAAACGACACTTGCAAAACCACCTACTGGTTTCACACTGATGAGCAAACATTCGATTTGCCAACAGTTTTTTCAAGCCAAAACGGTAGCAGACGTGTAACGTTACACGTTGGCAATACGGATTTCTAGATTAACAGACTACACAGCAATGAAAATGGCTTATTAATGCAATTTATGTAGAGGCTTCTTCGAACGGGTAGTGATATAATTAGTCAGTAACGAGGGTATTGCAGAAGTTTATGATGCGGCGGTTTCAATACAATTCAAAAATGTTCTGAGTTACGGGCCATAATGAAATGATATCGCAATATCAATCTCCATATGCAACAGAGCGGCAATCTTTATTGACTGGCTTGGATAGGAACAGAAAAAAAATCATTATAAATCTCTAAAGCAATTTCATTCAACAGCAGCAGCACAGAAATAACGCGCCCAGTTATGTGAATATTGATTCGTTTAACAGCCTATCTGAAAACACATAATTTCAAATTCCATTTCATAGTTATTATCTATTAACTACCTAGCCGCAGTTTTGTCATAACTCATGGCGAAATTGCTTCGTAACTACAGTAGGATTTGATGCAAATCATGCATACAACTTGGAAAAGTTACCGTCGAGCAACATTTCGAGTCACCAGATTATTCCCACTAACTTTTATGCATATAAAATTAATAAACTTATACTGTATGAGTTAACACGCTGATCAATCAAATCTAAATTGCCGGAAAAATAAGCAATCTTTGTGTCTCAGGCAATGCTGCTACATGGTTGGGGCAAAAGAAAGCAGAAAAACTAGTTTAATTTACAGGCCTTCCATACAAAAAAATCGATATTTTATTTCAAAAAATAAATCAAACTTGAAATACACGCGAACAAGTTTTATATGTATTTCAAAATTCAACATTTTAATATTATTAATATACGTATACATATTATGAGCGGAATTTAAGAAATGTTATTTAAAAATAAATCATAGGCTATCGCAATGTTTTTTCGTAACATACCTTTGGGTGTTGGCTTTAGAATTTATAATACCCAGAGGTGAGGTTAAGAATCCACAACTCTACACACCAGGTTGCAATACAAAGCAGAAGATCCTTATCTAATTGATGGATACAATCATTAAAAATGTCCAAAACACCGTGTGGAGTGGTTGATAACTATTTCAACGAGGAAGAGGTGCCTCGTACGAGCTCTGTTCGTTAATTGATCGATAACGATCTCTTTTGATTATTTTTTGCATATTATTAATATGCATACGGTTCTATTCTTGCTACAAATAAATCTCGACGGGGTTCCGAGCTCCATCCAATTAAAATTAAAATTTTGAGAATTCCCCAACCGAAGCGTACGAATTGAAAACCTATTCGTCAGCTTCGAGTTGCGCACCATTTCTTGCGATTTGCGAAATTATCCGCGACAAAATGTGTAGTTAGAGCTGTGTCGTCTGAAGAGTTGCCATAGAGTTGGATTGGAGAGCTCGCGACGGTCTTGCTTGATAACTCTGATTGTGAGAGCCTTTTGATCTGCGCTTCTGAAGTATCCTGTCTCTGCTATTACTGTTCTTTACATTTGTCTCTTTGTTGCAGGCACGCGGATGCGACAATTCATGCTTCAACTTCTGCCTTGATTTTTGCTCTTTATGGAAAAGCTTGCGCTGCTTGCTCGTAATAGCCTTTCGTGACAAAAGCACTCGCCTTTTCTCTGTTTCCTTGCAATTCTTTTTAATAGCGCGACTACAAATAATAATAATTGCAAGATAGTGTTTGACTTAATAAAAGACTAACTTCAAGTACCCACATGTGTCGTTATTGTCAGCTTGGACGAACAATGGTAACTACAGCTTTTAGTCACAGGCTATTTGTAGTTTTTCTGCCTACAAATACACTGCAAACAAGAAAACAAATTAGATTAAACCATGATAGATATCTTAAAGTTGGCAATACTGTTTGTTAGCCTACCGCTATTTGAAATACGACAGCTGGCGCTGTTAGGTGTCAATTATAACGTCTCTGATCTTTGTGTTTAATATTGTCTTTGCCTTTATTTTCATTTCTGTAGAAATTCACTCGAAAAATAATTAGAAAACCCAGAAGCAATGTAATTTAATAAAATAGCCTGCTGTTAGTTAATGGAAACAATTGTTCAGACCTGCAATGAATTAAATTTTTTCAGAACATTTTCAAATCGGAGGGTGCTTCATTTTCAGTAAAAAATTGATTATCTACTAAATATTCTAAAGTTGCATCGGTTTTAAGTAGTGTGTCATCTTCTTTTTCGTCCCGATTAATAAAAGTGGAAGATGAATTTTACGTGCTCATCAAACCAAACTTGGTATAATATTCATTAAATTATCTTTTGGCTATATTTTCGGCGTTGTTGCGTTAACTCTTTTTTTATTCCATACTATGTGCATATTTGAGTTATTTTAAAATATACTTACGAAGGCTCTAAAATTCTGACTAGGACTTTAATATTACAAGCTACTCAAAATTGAATAGGGATATACTATATTAATAAAGCATATATGTTTATATTTGGCGGTTGATGGTCGTGTATTATTGATAATCAGAGCAAGCGGAAATGTTTGATATTCAAAAACAATCGAATCCAGTTGCAATTATTTAACCGTAGTAGTGCAAGTCAGTCTTCTTAAGATCTTTTTTGTTCATTGTTTTTTTTATTATTGTGTTACATTTGCGTTCTTAATAATAAACAACAATGCATAAAAACCATGTAGCAATACAACAACGAAATTTAGCCGTTGCTATTCACGAAAGAAGAGATCACCAGGTCGGCATTGCTGATATATTAGGAACCACGCAGAGGGTAACTTCACGTGCCCTTTCGCGCCTTAGAGAAACAGGTACGACTGCAAGAAAGCCTGGAAGTGGATTTTTCGCATCACAACACCTCGTGAGGATCGACTTCTGATAATAAATGCAAGAATGCACCCCTTTTCAATGCTCGACATCTACGGCAAGTGCTCCAGAAAGCAACAGGAAATCGCGTCTCCGACAAAACTGTGAGAAATCGATTGTTTGAGATAGGACTTACCTCATACCGGCCCCTGAGATGTCCTGCAAGAATTATGGCTCAACAAAGACATTGGGTGGAATGGTCAAGACGTAGGCTTTGTAGGATGATGTACTGTTTTTGGACGAGTTCAGATATTCTCTCAGAAACGATAGCCGGCGTCAAAGAGTATATCGTGGTGCCGGACATCGTACGTTACCTCAGTATGCCCAACCAGTCGTTGCCTTTGGTGGTGGTGGTCTTATGGTATGGACTGGAATTTCTTTAGGGTGACGTAATGACCTCTATATTTTTAATGGTACACTCAGGAAATAAACCATCTTGCTCTTCCTCCATTATCTACAGACCTCAACCCCATCAAGCATGCATGGGACTTTTTCCAGGGACAGCTGGACAGCCGAGGGATGTATTGCCGGTACTGTGGCATCAAATTCCACAAGAACACATTGATAATTGCATTGATAGTATGTCAGCAAGGTGCAGAGCAGTTATTACTGCCAGAGGAGGTGACACGCGGTATTAGAATTTAATAAATTTAAGAAGAAGAAATTTAGTGAAAGGAGACAATAACGATTTTCATTAAAATGTTGTTAGATTTCTTCTTCAAACCTACCTTTGTTGTATTTTTCAAGTTCATTACTAAGAAGTCGTTACATTTTCCTATTTTGGTAGTTTCTTATTATAAATGCAATTGATGTTGCCTTTAAGTATCTTACACTGCAATATTCATATTCATTTATGAGTAGTTTATTATTGTGTCCAAAAAATCTAAAAGTCGCTGCCCGATTTTGTAACTATAAGTTGTCTCTGTTGCAATGGAAATATCGAAAGTCAAAACGTCCCGCTTAATACAAAACTGTTTCTAGTAAGGGAGATTGGGGTAAGATGACGAACGAGGTAAGAAGATGAATGCAGAAAATTGTTTCGGAGAAAAAATATTTAATTAATTTTCTGGAAGCGCCATTTAAGAGCCATCATCTAATATTAAAATTGTGTCTTTTTTTCTCTGGTTGCTATTTTGGCAGTCATACATATTTTCTTAAGCTTTCTTATACATTTGAAGGTAAGTGATTATGTCCCATTTATGATACATAATGAAATAGTTATAATAGCATCTGCTAGCAGTAGAATTCTGCACGGCTGAAGAGGAGGAAACTCCTAATCAGGCATTGAACATAAACAGTCTGAGAATAGCGATCACCTTCTGTAGTATATCAAGGTATTTTTACAAATACTTAACCATGAACAAAATGTGTCGAAAATTAACACTAATTTGTTTTTCTTCATACAGAGGGAGTTCATAACAACAGCACAAACACCCTGCACATTTCAAAATAATTTTAAACTAAGCAGACCAATATTTCCTAATATTTTCTCGTGGTTTTCTTGGGCCATACAAGTAAATGCTGGGACAGTATCATTACGAAATTCTATTATCCAATTTTTCTGGTCTTTCCATCCTAACATTTCCATTACTGACTGAAGAGGGGCTTAGGGTTCCGCTGCGAAACCCGACTGACTCCCATAGCGGCCCGCCCCCTTATGGGGAATGAACCTACATTGATTTTCCTCCTTTCCTGATATTTTTAACGGTTTATGATAGAAATCAAACTCTGATGGCCCGCGATAAATATTGGTGAGTTTGTAGAATTCGATTACAGATCATCGGTTAGTCAAGTAGTAGGTAATGTAAAACAATACAAACTTTAAACTATTACAATTGGTCATTGGAAGTGCTTGTATACCGTTGCGTATTTTAAGGTTTGTTAAAAATAACATGAAAATGCTTGCATACTTAAGATTTGATTTACTGTTAAAGTAAATCAAACAACTGTTTAACGGTAACTGTAATAGGATTTATAGTTATATTGTTTTCTAAACAAATGGAAATAAAATATAGCATATATTATGTCTAAGCGTTTGTTTAATTTTTGTATGATAAATCATAGCGGAATGAATTAAATTTAACACAGTCATACTTTTCAACTACTTTAACGTTCTATGGCATTCCAATCGAACTATGACAAAACTTGGACAAATTAGGTTGTAATTTGAAAAACATCAAGAAGGTCCGAACCATACACAACACGCCTGAATTATACAGTACCGAAATAATACAAATAACACTAGTTCATAAACACGCTTATCCATTACAAACGAAATTTCTAACATTATTGGAGTTTTCTATGTAATAAAGTATTTCAGAACATTTAATTTAAGTTTTGCAACTTTGAAGAACGCTTTCAAAAATACGAAGCAATTTGTTTGCCTATCAATGATGATAGCCAACATCCACTGGCGGAAATGGCACCCAGAAGAAGAAGAAGAAGAAGAGCACTTCACTTCTGACAAATTTTGAAATTATGGGTTTGTACAGGAACGGCGTATGTCGTCCCCTCTCCTTTAGTTTTAGACGAGGTTTGTACCTCTGAGGGTTGGAGACTCACTAGCATTCCTACTCAAGTTATAGACTTATCAAGTCTTGTTGACAGATGGCAATAAACAATAAATACTTTAAACTCTAAGTGCTTTATTAAATAAACCAAGTGCATCACCAAGGTTATCGTGAGTAGTAATTAATTGGGTTAAACGAGTACTTTTATACCAGGGTTGAATGTTTAGTTCCCCAGTTGATGCTGCACCATATAAGTGACGTGATATAAAACCAAAACTAAAGCAGCATACAATTGTTCCCAGTATTATCAATAGATGCCACTCGAGCGAAGACCTAACAGCTGTTAGTTTCTGCGCAGGATACTAGCGCGTACTTCGTGTATTTGTCAGTCGTTATGGAGCAATGAGTGAATATAAAATTCTGCTGTAAATTAGTGAAACCTTCAACAGAAACTTAGCGTTGAAATCTCTGTATGATCATAACATTGATAACATTTCAACACTTACTAGTGGGTTTAAATGGTTTAAACGGTTCAAGAATGGACGTGCGGATGTTCAAGTTGACGCTGGAACCGGGCGTCAGTAGATCGCTCAAAATGCAGATTCGGTTGCAAAAGTTCGTGTAATTGTGGCGAGAGATTACTGAATAGTCCTTCGAATGATGCCAAGTAAGTGGAACATCAATAAGGAACCGACTCGAATTTACATAATAATTTGAGAAAGAGGAAAATATGATGAGCAAAAACAGAAAAGAATTGCACCGCGCGCAGACTTCGTTCGGCTTATCGCAACAACGCAAATCTTCTTAAGTACATTGTGACTAATGATAAGTCATGAATCTTAACCCGCCAGATGATGTGGTAGATTGAAAAAAACATTATCAGCAAGACCAACAAATCCCGAATCAAAACCATATTAATTACGTGCTTCGATAAAAAGGGTCTAATCCAGTAAGACTCGGCGCTTGAAAAACGAACAGTAAATAGGGCATTCTACACGGAAATAATGAAGAGATTATTGCAACATAGTTCTTGAGTGTGGCCGTCTTTACGTGAAAAGGGTTTTTAGTTCTTGTTGTATTACAATGCACCTGCCCATTCTGCACTGATTGTGATGGATTACCCTATGAAACATGGCGTTGTTGAAATGAATAACGCGTCCTATTTACCTAACTTTATACCAGCAATCGCTTTGTTTTTCCTAAAATGAAAGCTGTTTTCAAAAGGAAACGACTTCAAGACGTAGTAGATTTAAAAAAAATACCGCTAATTTGATTTTGGCCAACTTTGCTGAATTTTTTTGAAAACTGTTAGAACCTTGCAATGAGTGTATTAAAGTGAAAGAGGGATTACTTAAATTGGGTTTTGTTTTATTATGCCTGTTTAGGAATTAAACTGTCATGCATCGTATGTTACATATTTTTACCAATGAAAGTGGGCCAATTGTAATTTCCTTTGCAGGTACATAATTGTGTACATTTCTTACACAATTACTAGCACATTTGTACATTTTATTGTACATAACTGCATTCAATTTATGACACCTTTAAATACATACAAATCATATCCTTAATGAATATTATAAATAAATCTAATTGGGTAAGCGGTGAGTAGTATTTTCGTATGATAATTTACCCTGACATTTTACTTTCTCCAGCTTATGTAGCCATAACTACAAAAAAATGTAAAGCATCGTCCTAAACAATAACTTAAAACTAATAAACGTTTAATTTCAAATTTTTTTTTATTCATTCATACTAACGTCCCCCCCCCCAGAACCGCTTTCGCATTACTTCAGGGGGTTGCGGGCGTCCCTTATACACTAAACATTCATGAAACATGCACGCTAAACTTAACTAAGCAAAATGCGGTCGCCGTAGCTGGGATTCGAATGCCCCAGCCGATGGACCGCATTTCGCGGTGACCTCAGTGGCAACGCGTTCCTGCACTACTCCACCGGGACCCCTACATAACCTATGTCTATACTATATAAAGATAACTTGTACAGCCCACCGACAAAATTAATTCTTAAATGACGCACTTCTGATTGCAACAAATTGTGGAACGTGAATAATTAAGATTTACTTCGCTGGTATTTTTTTTATATTGTAGAGGATTCAGATCTCTAAAACATAACAAAACTTTAAGCAAAATGCTTAAAGCCGTTATCAGGACACTTATTTTGAAAATGTTAACCATTATGGAAGCTCTCATTTGCACAATTTGGCATTCACAACAAATGTGTATACAGAGTGTTAATGAATTGCAGGAACAAACTTCTAGGATTTAAAGTATACATGAAAACAAACATTTTTTGTTAATAAATGTATGGTCAAAAGTGTGTCCTTTCAGGGAGAGAGGTTCTCAAAGATTCTTTAATAGCGCCTAAATGTAGGCAACTCAATTTACTACCTACTATTTGTTTCCATAACGACGTAAATTAATACAGAATAAATAGAGCCCTTTTTGCCACTTTTCAAATTCAAATTAAATTTAAAATAAAGTAATTAACAAAATATATAAAACTAAGCAATAAATAAAACTAAAATAACAAAGCAAAAATCAACTATTTGAAAAATTTACAATAACTAATTCAAAAATTAACAAAATTATAGTAAATGTTCAAAATGAGGGCTTTATTTATCCTGTATTAATTTCCATCGTTATGGAAACAAATAGTAGGTAGTAAATTGAGTTGCCTACATTTAGGCGCTTTGAGAAGCTCTCTCCCTGAAAGGAAACACTTTTGACCATACATTTATTAACACAAAATGATTGTTTTCATGTATACTTTAAATCCTAGAAGTTTGTTCCTGCAATTCATTAACACTCTGTATGCATACCAATAGTTAAACATAAAATGTTTAAAGTCGGTTGCATAGCGGAGCACTGCGGACGCCGGTCAAACGGTATTCGTATTCCAGCACATTCCGCACTGGTCAGTACTCAGATGGGTGGACCATTATAGTGGCATATGCAACCGATGGTGCTTCGGAGGGTACGTAAAACCGTCGGTCCCGGTTCTCATACGAACATCGTTGACAATCGTAAACCATGTACTGGAACTTCTCTTCTTTGTTCTACGGGCTAAACTAGCCTCCTGCTCGGCATATGTGCAAAGAGGGCTCACAGAGAGTAGGTACTCCGTTGTAGGTAATTAACAGGCCATTGGCCTATACACAGAAGAAGAAGAAGACGTTTAATTTATATCATCTCAATCTTTTGGGAAGAAAGGCTTTAAATCTGAATTCTCAAAGCTATGGAGTTATTAGTATAGCAAAAAGAGGTCTCTACAGCACTATTATTTCAAAATTACAGAATGATAGATAAGAAAACATTTATAATATTCGCTTCGATTTCGGACTTTGTCAACAAATTTGTTTTGCCAATAATGCTTAATAAGAGATATCTCTTAATCAATTTGTTCACCTAATAAATCATTTTCCTAAATTGAAAAACAAAACTTACAAAATATTCTAGAAATAATTGGAAGAAGGGCTCGTCAATCCATGCTGTGATTATCTTCTGATATTGTCCCTCACACTATTGGAATCTTACATCAGTGGTTTAAATCAAAATCCATTTATTAGTCCTTCTTCCGTGGATTCGTTTGTTACAAAATAACTTCTTCGTGTTAAGGTTCCTCTTCTATCGAAGGTAGGTAATCATTATTGCTGACTCAATTTTTCACACTACCTCTCGAAACAAAGATCGTGTACACTTATTATACCATTGGCGTAGATTATTCCGCCATGATGTACGCCTTCTTCTAAATCTTCTGTTTCCTTGTACTATTAATTGTACTAATTTGTGTTCCTCATTTCGCATTGTGACCGAAATATTCCATTTCTCTAACCTTGATGGTACGTATCACTTCAGTGGTTTTTCCCATTCTTTGTATGACCTCTGTATTTATATATTGTTTGAGGCTTTCGCGGTTATCGAACTATCAACACTATGATTTATTTTCGGTTTGGACCGCGTCTTCGATTGGAGGTCACACTCAGCAAACCCAAGATTACTGGTTACTGTTTGTGAACGTAAACAAACTAACGTTTCGCAAGACATTGCAGCTTGCATCTTCAGAGTCCTCGTAGTACTGAGCACAGGCAGGATTACTGGTTACACTAGTGCCTAAATAAATAAACCAAATTATTATATTGTCATCTACGCTTGGCGGACGATATAGCCCTGATAACATCCGATACAAACGAGCTACAACAGATGGTGGAAAAACTCAATTAAACGTCCAGGAAGATATGTCTCAAGATGAAACTTAATAAAACAAAAACCATAAGCAAACGTAATATCCAGATTTCTATAGATAGAAATAACGTAAAGAACGTTAAGGAGTGTATATACCTGGGACACAACGTAACTATCGGTAAGGAAAATCAAGTTCTAGAAGTACAGTCTTGTACAACTGGCTTGGTGTGGGCTTCATTTGGAAAATTAAGGCCTATACTACAAAATTGAGATCTCTCCATCAACTTGAAATGAAAGCTATTATTCCAGTGGCTCCATACGGACTTTGAACCATAACTCTAACAAAAAAAACGCAAATCGGCTACAACTAATGCAAAGAACCATGGAGAGAATAATGCTGGAGGTCTCTCTAAAAGACAAAATTAGAAACGACGAAATAAGACAAAGGACAGAAACAACAGACAGCGACTGGCAAAAATAAAGTGGAGCTGGGCTGGTCACATTGCACGAGACACTAACGATAAATGGACATCAATAGCTATCTATTAGAGACCCAGAGAAACAAAGAGAGGCAGGGGAAGACCACCGATAAGATGGGTTGATGACATACGGAAACTAGGTGGAAAATGCTTAAACCAACAAGGCCGTGACAGAAATAAGTGGAAAAGTTTAGGAGAGGCCTACGTTCAGGAGTGGACGATAGATGGCTAAGAAAGAAGAAGAAGTTGTAAGAATTCATTAGGCCATTTATCGCCAATAGACGATTTTATCAGCAACAGGGGTGACTCGGTAGCATATTAGGGGGGAAGGAGATTCTGGTCCATTTTCTGTATTTACGCTACCATTTTGTATACAAAATTCACATAAAAATCCAAATACTCACAAATAAAAATTGCTGTGTGGAACTCTTTCTGTTTTCATTAATGTTATCACGAAAGCAGTTTCGGAAAGGATGACATTTACGTAATTACTCCATCAAGTGCCTTTTAAGATGATGGAAATTAAACAAAAATTCTCTGAGGAAATAGACGCTATTTTCTCCACCTAAAATTCATCATACAGAGTTTAAGAACGTATAAAAACCTTGCAAATCTTTTATGATAGTTTACCTTCTGTTGTAAATACGATTTCCAAGTAAACAAAATTTCCTGGTCGTCTTCTTTCCCTACATGGTGACATCAATTTGCTGCAAGATAGTGCGATTAAGCGTTTATAGACTTTTCTTTCTGGAGCTTTCTAAAGGACCCTATAGTCGATACGTTCAAAAAAACATTCGTCGAGATGTTGATGAAATTGGGCCGCAATTGTACGAAAATATAATTAAACATTTTGTCAGAAGAGTGGTCATCTCAAGGAATAACCGAGGTGGACATTTTATTTTGACCATAATGGCCATGTGTCTACTTTAAGATTAATTAAATAGACTACCATGTTTCTAAAAATTAGGAGTTTTATTCAGAAAGCAAAATCCCAAATTTAAAATAGCACACCCTATACCACATCTAGTAATCAGTAGATCTGTTCTTTGAACCATACCGAGAGAAGGTTATACATACCTAATATTTATTATATGACTTTAGCTGGAAATGCGAATTTATATATTTGAATGCATCGTCGTAAGCATTCCTTATGCGCCCTATGTTCCTCGCACAGTATGCTATTGTAAAATCCAACACAGAACAAGAAAAACGAGGTGAATGAAAAGTTGCCCCAAGAACTACTTCGTAATACTCCTTTTAGAAAGGATTAACCAGCAGAATCCTGCCAAGCGAACTCGGTTTCTATTTAGCAGCAAGCAAAAAATCATTACGGAAGCTCTTTTAGTAACATTATAAATACCTCATAATCCTCATATAATGAAGGCGAATTAATAATTTTTAATTAATAAGCGAGCGACTGTCTAAATAACAGTAAAAGTACGCTTTAACTAGCAACACGGTAGCTGGAAACAGACATAAATATAAACAGCGCATTACTTATGGTTGCAGTGTCATGCTGTGATACATTCTCAATCCATCAGATAAAATGTGGAGTGCGGAACTGAAAAATACTAATCTGAAATTATCGTTGCTACTGCATCAGGGTTACCTTGACATATTCGTGCCAACAGCCAATATGATCGATCTGATATTATTCCCATGAGCATTAACCTATCCCATAAATTTGGTGTTTATCATGACATAAATATCCCCATAATTGTTATCTTTTCCCGTTGTGCTGCCGGCTCATAATTAAGCATTGTTTATTATTCCCGCTACGAAGAATTCGATAAGGATATGAAATTACCTTCCCCATGATTGAAAGTTCTGATGAGCAAAAGTATACGTTGCATGCATCTTTCATATTTAGCTAAATTTTATGATGCATAGCTTATTATTACTTAATCTACGGTGACTGCAGGAAGCACTGAACACATGCTAAAACATAAAAATACAGAATGGTATACAGGGTGTAACTCAATGATTTGGCCAAACGTGAGGAGCGTATTCTACTCTTAAAAATTAATATAAAAACTGTTCAGAAATGATTCTACGAAAACTTTTGGCCACCTAAAATTTAAAAAAAAGACAATTTGAGAAATGCTTCCTAAATTTTTACCAACAGTGGTATGTGTTGATTGTTTCATAGAATAATAAGTGACGTTAGTTCAAGTACATTTGCTATTATTTTGGTAAATAATAATTGCAGTACAGAGACTGTCAAAAAGAACTGATTATTTTGTTTGATAATTAAGGGCAAAACAAGACTTATGGGAAGAATGCGGAAGGGAATTCGAGACCAAATACAATGAGGATAACGAACGAGCATTCTGGAAAGAAATAGAAGGAATAAGAGGAAAGTGCGGAAGACACGTATGGAGCATACGGAATGGTGAAGGAAACACAGAAATAGAAGAAGAATAGATCTTAGAAGCATGGAGAAAATACCTCGGCAATAAATTTAAAGATGATGACAACATACGAAGAAGAGAAAGAATAGAGGCAGTCTCGGAAAAGGAGGAGGAGAGAGACATTGAGATAGAAGAAGTAAAGGAAACCATCAGCCAAGTTAAACTAGGAAAGGCAGCTGGTAGAGATGGTATGGTCCCGGAATGGTCAAATATGGAGGGGAAAGAGTCAAATCATGGATCAAGCAGGTCTGTCAACTGGCTTGAAAAGGCCAGAAGATACCCGACGACTGGGAGGAGAATATTATAGTGCCGGTACACAAGAAAGATGAATAAATGCGATAACTATAGGTCAATATGTCTATCATCAGTAGTACAGAAGATATATTCCATAATCCCGAAAAAAGACTAAGAGAAGAGATAGAAGAAGAATTAACAGAGGAACAATGCATACAGGCCACAAAGGCAAACACAGGATCACATATATGTATTAAGAACGGCAATAGAAAAAAGGCTAGAAAGTACCAAAGGCAAGTACCATTGTACTTGGCATTTATAGACATACAAGCGGCGTTTGACAGCATACCTAAACAAAGTGTCTGGAGAGCACTAACAGAATTACAAGTAACGCACGAACTCTCACGGGCTATAAAAAGACATTCAAGAATCCAAAGAACCAAGACTTAATGTTAAAATCGTAAACTGGAACCTACTAGCAATACAAATGCAATGCCTTATATACGCAGATGACATCGTAATATTGGCGGACTCGCCTGGAAAGCTACAACAAGCGGTCAGTAAATGGACCAGAGTAATTGAGAGATAGAGAATGAGGATAAATACAATTAAGAGCAAACTAATGGAAATATCAAAGAACGAAGCTCAGGGAGACACACGAATTACATGCAATAGGAAGAAATTAGACTGGGTTGACAATTACGAGTACCTGGGAATAATTATAAATAGAACCAGAACAACAGCGCAAGAGATCCTAAATAGAACGAACAAAGGCAGCAAAATATATTATACACTGAGCAAATCAGTGATTGCAAAGAAGGAAGTCAGTGCCCAGACAAAACCATGAATATACAGCAGCATATATGTACACACTTTAACCTACGGAAATGGTATCGACGTGTAGTGAGGATGAACGAGAATAGAAACCTAAGACGAGCATTGGAAGCAAGACCCGAGGGAAAACGAGGAAGGGGAAAGCCACGAGAAACATGGGAGAAAAGAGTAAAGATCTAAGGGGAGTGAAAATAATGGCTGCCTACCGCAACCAATTCTGAAAATGGATAGAAGACCCGACGCTCTATAGGGCGAAAGGGGAATGGAAAAGAATTAATAATTTATTGTCGTAAGTTACAAATTGAAAAACAATTAGAAATATTGTAAGCCGCAAGTGGCCTCCGTCATTTTTACTACATTCTTCTAAACAATGGACAAAATTAGACATGACTCTAATAAGTAATTCCAACGGAATAGTTGGAATTTCTGTTCCAATACTTGTTTTAAGTTCATCAATGTTTTTGGTTTTGCAATACTCCTACATACTTTACTTTTTAGGTATCCCCAAACAAACCTGTTAGTGACCGGGGGATCCCACTGCCATTGTAAGAACTCACACGATGTCGCAATTCTTCCTGAAAGACATGCATACAAATTCTTCTTGTAGGTCTAGTTGAACCATCTTGCTGAAACCAATACTCATCTGTCTATCTTCTCCAGTTCGTGGCAAAAAAACATCATGAATACCTATGAGATCTAACGGTCATCGTTTCGCTATTCCCCTCAAATAATATGTTCCGATTATCCTTAATGGCGAAACTGTAACTTTATGACGTTCTCCAGGGTTTGTGATCGCCCAGTATTGACAATTTTGCTTATTAAAGTATCCACTTAGAAAAAAATATTCGGTACAGTTGTTGGTAAAATTCAAGTCGATTATGTTTGTCTTGATCGGTCAATTTCTGTACAATTGCAACCTTAGTAACAGATCATTTTAATACTTGGAGAAATTACATGTCTAACTCTCTCTTCATCTTCTGCATTATGTGCAGATTGAGGCATTCCAGTTGATTTTGCACTTGGGACTGATCTACTATCTAGATATTTTCTTCACAAGTTTCAATGTTATCGCAATCTGTCAAAAATTCTGGAAGCCTCCTCGTTGAAACAATACAAGCCAGATAGCGATTGCTGTTACATGTAATTTTTTATTCAGAAAATAAAATAATTAGTCCTTCCTGACGGCCCCTGTATAATTACACCAATACAGAAATGAGGGATATCCATTTTACTTAAAGACCAGACCAGACTTTATCGCGAAACATTACGGCTTCATCCAGCTAAAGGTACTTTTGCAGCCACCTATGGTCGTCTTGGGGAGATAGGATCCTGTGAGAAGATTGCAGATTGTCGATCCAACCGAACAATCCGTAGTATTACTCTAGAAAAAGATGTTCTGGAGATAATTGAGGTTGAACCCAGTTCTAGTACAAAACAGATTGCTATTGATGGCGATGTTTCACATCAAACTGTTTGAAAATTCTTCATGAGATGAATTATTGAACCCATTTCATGTACAGCAAGTACACCCTCTGTTTTTCGAAGAATAGCTGGCAGTATTGCTGGAGGAAGTCCCATTACAAACGTGCCCTCTATTATGGTTCCTGCATATTTTGGCTTTACTGTATGAGAATTTATGAACACCAGTTATTCTATACATTGTATTGGTAGAGCAGGCCGATTGCATGGCCACCACGTTACTCCAATTACAATATATGTGCCTGTTTTGTATGGGGACACATAAAAAATATTTTTTATCAAACTGCGACTGAAAATGTACACGTTCTTCGAGATCACATAGATTGACAATACATCTAATATTTTTAAACGTGTTATGCAATCATTGATATGACACTGTGAGGCATGTATTTTTGCCCAAGGCGATAATTTCAACTACTTCATATAAATATCGCTTTCTGATGTGTTTTAACTAATATTGATTGATTGATTGATTTGAAAGAGCGAGATCTAGGACGCGGTTTTCCAAGCATCTCTATGCACTTAGGCCATATGGCCCATTGTACACCCTAACTAAGAATTTTGCCTATCTGGGGTAATTCCAACTCCAGTAGTGATTTTTAGCGTGTCACACATCGTAGTGGCACGGGACCTAGGGCTTTACTTCTTCTCCGACAGAAAGCGCATTTTCAGTTTTTTCCCCGCTAGAAAAATCTCGCCGACCTTGGCCAGGTTCGATCCTGTGTCCCTTGGATCTAAAGGCAAATGCGCTAACCACTAGACCACCGAGGCCGGCTTTTAACTAATATTGGTAGAACATTATTGCACGCGGTTTGGTGGGATAATCATATTTCCCAGAATGTAAAGTCACAGGAGTTACGGTGGAATCAGTGATGTGGTATGGGTATGAAGTATGGATATCGAATACCGAAAAAAAAAACGAAAACTAAACGCAACAGATATGGTCTACTTACAAAGAAATGCGAAAGTGTCTCAATTGGAACACATTATAAATGACGAGATAAGGGAAAGGATGGTTGCTAAAGAATCAGTAATTAAAAGGATAAAAACAAATAGATTAAAGTGGTTTAGACACCTAGTGCATGGAAGATGGCTACGGAAATTGTTCAATTGGAAACCGCCAGGAAAAAGGAAGCAAGGAAGACCCTGAGGATCCTGGAATGATGGTATAAGAACTGCTATGATAGACCGGGAATAGAGGGAAGATGAAGTGTTCGATGGAAACAGATGGCGTTTAGGAGTGGGAAGCAGTGTAAAAAATTTTTATAAAAGTTTTTAGTAATAATTTATAGAGTAGAATACGCCGCTAAAGTTTAGCCAAGTCATTCAGTTACACCCCGTATAATAGAATGTTAGTATTTCGACAAGCAAAATTCCAATAGGAAGATTAGAAATGTATTCAATTCACTGTATTTTCTGTATACTATCAAGTATTTAATTCACTTCTGTTATAAAGACTTTAGAGCTTGGAATATATGCTTCAAAAATTGCAATATATGCATGCAAATATGCTTCAAAAACAACTAAATTATGCACTAAAATATGTATTTATGCACTAGAATATGCAAAATGAAAACTAAATAGTTTTCTAGATTATCAATTGTTAACATTGTCTCGGATTGCTTAAGAAATGTTTGTAATTTGAAAGCGAACGTCCCCAACTTCTCAAGAAAGCAGATTTCACCTGCCTGAAAATAAATACCAAGAATATTTAAAAAGAGATACCCTTAAGATATTTTGCATACGCATTTAGTAAAAACTTTGCGAAATATGCATTTATGCTCTAAAAACACAAAAAATGCTTTAAATCCATGAAATTTGTGCAGAAACAAAATCTTAAGAAAGTTTCGACTGCTTGAAAACAAAAATTAAGAAAAGTTAAAACAAGATACACTTAAATATGCAAATTAAGATTTTGCATATGCATTAAAAAAAACTTGTCTGTATATGCATTTATGCACTTTAGAAAACACAAAAAAAACGCTTTAAAATTATGAAATTCGTGTAGAAACAAAACCTTACAAAGATATGCCTAAAAATAACAATATGATTTTTGCATATATTCCAAACTTATCACCCTCATCAGACCGTAAAATCCTGCATTTACAGATTAATTAAAAATAGGAGTTTAACATGGGAAAAGTTCTATACTACCATGTTCGTGGATAATTAGTGTAGTGTAGTGTATAGTGTGTAGTGTAGGGTAGTGTAGTGTAATGTAGATTCGCAAACATCATTCATGGAAAGATAACATTTTTTTGCACCATCAGATACTAAATTATTTTCAAATTAATCACGGGTATGGATTTAATGTAATTATTTACTAACACTGAAAATAGCGATATGATGATGACCCCGCTTGCAGCCTAAACTCTACGTGTCGCTAACAGCCGAGTGGTAAAACCCTGTTCTATACGCCTGTCATTCGTGTTCAAATTTCCAGAAGTTATAATTCATTTTATTACTACAAGAATTTCATAAAGTTTGTGCAATTCATTAAAAATTATTTATAATGAAGGTTGACATCAATGACACTAAAACGAGTGTTGATATATCTGACATAATGCAATAGAGAAAATAGTAAAATAATCGCATCAAAAGGTGCTTTATTATAAGAATTAGTTATTGCACCTAATTTGATTTTGACTATAATTTATAATTGTAACTCACAACTTCTGAAAAACTATTTAAAATGCCAGAAATTTTGTGTCAAATAACAAAAAATATTTAATTTCTTTCTAAATTGCTTTTCTCACTGATACTAACAAAAATTAACCGAGGATTTAGTAATGTTTCGCCCTCTTAGAGCATTTAGAATTGTTTACTGGTATAATTTCGGAATAAATTACAACAATTTAGTAAGATAGGGTTTCATTTACAAAGTAGGAAATGTAAAACAAACGTACACTGCGTCATTAGAGTTGTATATAACTGTGGTTTGGAAGTAGACACTAATATATAAAAAAGGCATACCATGTGTTGCTGATTTTATTATGAAAACAAACATAAAATATCCTTACAGTTGCAAAAGCGGGATTAATGGTTTAATTATTTGAATCAAATTCCAAGTCATTCAAAGTAAAGGAAATGATCAAACTGTTGAAACGAACCAGTTTGGTAGGTTCTACATATTTTCAAGTCCTGATCTAACATTCCCAAAATATTTTACAGAATATTTCTACATTTTTGGTTTGTTCTTCTTAATCTTTAGTATTATCAAAGTACCTATTTTAAATGCGTTCATAGATAAAACAATGGACATGTTAAATCAGGAGATCTTGCTGGCCATTCTGTATCATTGCTTCTGTTGATCCCCACATCAGTAAACTTACTATTCAACCTCTGTTGGAATAGTAAACGATAATAAGGAAGCACACCGCAATTAATGTATCAATTTAGAAGCCCAAATGCATTTATTACTAATAAAACTTGAAAGTAAATTTAAATAATTGTGTTTACTGTTAAAACCGCTACAAAATTAATTCACTGTCGCAGTTTTTCTGAATGTTATTTAATCCTAATTCTGAAATAATCAAACTTATTAAGTAATAGCAACAAACCTGGTTAAGTGAAGTAGTTAAATTTCCGCTAAAACCCCCAAAAATTTAAAGTGAGCTGCTTTATTTAAAGCTTCAGATTGATCTATTTTTGATTCACAACACATAAAGTATTTCTGAAACATGTTCGTTTGAATAATTCCTGGTAAATGTAATAACGGTACTTTAAACACATTGAGTTTTGACACTGTAAATAGCAATCTTCTCTATTATTTCTGCTAGGAAGAGTTATTTATGACTGTGATACCTACAACGGCGTGGTCTATATTGGAATCAAAAGAACAAAATATTACGCAGGTTTTTGTCTAATCTAGAGTGCTTCTGTTGCACATCAATGTTTAAAACTAATTTTTATTTGTATGAATCTCATCTTTAGGTCTGTCACTAAAGAAAAATCATATATAATGTATCAACAGAATTGTTTCAGTATGGCAACATACTACCAAATGGTTTTCATTTGATGTCAGAATTCTAGCCAATAAAAAAAGCTGATATAAAGAAATTAATATTGAAAAATCCAAAAAATATTCTATCGTTATCTCCATGCTCGCCAATGCTTCATTCTATTTCCAAATAGTTTTTGTGCATTGCCAATTAAATCAGGTTTTAGGATTAGAATTATCTAGATAGTTGCAGTGATATCCATATTTCTAAAATCTAGAAATAGCTTTTTACAAAGACTTTAATGGCAAAAGATTAGAAAATTAGTGTTATCTCTTATATTTCACAAGCTATTCTAGGTGAACTCTAATAAATCAGTATTTACTACAGATATATTGTAGTCTAGTATCGTTTTGCTTAAGAAATTTTGATTTTATTATAATCGGTTTTAAGAGATTCACATTAATTAATTTTTAATAAGTGGTATGTAAGGTATATTAAGCAACTGAAATTAAAGATACCTATGCCAAGTATTTATTAATCAGCTGCCCCAAAAATATTTCTGTACTGTTTGCCTTACCAACTCAATAATATTTCTGGTTAACCTCGTTTCATACGGTGAATGATCAATCTCCATGTGTTTCCGCTTGTTGGTTTGCCCTTATTACAAAATTAAAGGATTCTGGACAGGTAGGCTAAAGGAACTTTAATGAGGCTGTAGAAATTACTTCGTTTAACATTTCATATGTATTTTGACACCTTGATTAATATATTATTTTAATTTAAGTGGTTGTAATATGCTTATTACGGAAACCGTGAGTAGGCATTTCTTTAGAATTAGAATTATCTCTCCTGCTAATGCATGTGTGCGCTCAGCTGATTCTATACAATGCCCGGTATTATCCTTACATGGTTTATGATGGCATTTTATATAACATATACAGTACATTTCCATTTGAGGGTGGATAAGAAATTTGATTATTCAGTGTTACTTTAACGGCATTTCTTAGAAAGGGCCCTTTTTTCCTGCGATATTATCGAAGAAGTTGAAATTTCTGCGTTACAGATGAATAGTGATACAAGCACGAACGAAATAAATAACGCTTGAAGCGTTAAAAAACGATAAACTGCGAACCGCTGCTTTTATTCACCTACACTGCACTTCCATTATCGATGTAATCAGAACTTACATTTAGAGTTACGAGGAACATTTATAATAACGATTGATTTATGATTCTACATTTGCTGCCTGTAACTTAGACCAATGGATATACATTTCAGGAATGCTTGCTTATAATTGCTTTTGCTTTTCATTCCTGCCTTAGTCATTTAATGAAAATATTCAAAGCAAAAGAAATATGTCATGAGACAACATACAGTTAGATTTGGAAGAGTATCCGGATATGAAGAAGATAACAAAATGGACTTATATATGATTTTCAGTAAGTAGTACGACCGTGTAACTTTATCTTCAGCGCCTCCACCATAACAATATATTTTTTTAAATGGTTTCTATTGTATTTTTACAATCTACTATTCTTTTGAGTATTTTGTAAAACTGCAAGTATATACATGAGGGAGGGAGTACTCCAGCAATGCATCTCCTGAATCTGAATTTACTACTCAATTAAAAATACAGGTTATAAATCATTATGGCATATTCTATTTAATCTACTAGGGATTACTTTGGTTATAAGTTGGTCTACAAGTTCGGATGTCCGGGATGTTTTCCGCAGTAGTTCCCAGCGAATCCCACTATCTCTTCAGGGATAAATGGAATGCCTAGATCTTCGTGAATAGTCTTGTTTATGACATACCAGTACCCCTAATATTTTCATTGAAACCTTTGAATTACATATAACTACTTATGTTCGATGGTTTTGCGCATTCCCAAATATGTTGTATAATGAATGTGTGTAGTGGCACCCTGTTTTCAGTTGTTATTTTGAATTGTCTTCCGAAGCGCCAGTACATTTCTCGGAATTTTAAGTTCATTCGTTTCCTTTTGGTTTGTACGAGGTCGGACAAGTATGAAACGGGATTGGCACTACTGCGGACGCTATAAGAAACTGACTGTTTCCAAATCATATCCAAATTGTAGCTGGAACTTTCGTTTACACATAGCTAAAACGGTATCCTGTCAGAACATGCGTGGTAGGCTGTGCATGCGAATGAACAAGTTAGTGCAGCTGTCACACGTCACACAAATCAAACATGGAGCAGAGAGCGAACATTAAGTTTTGTTTCAAATTGGGGAAAACAGCCACGGAGACATTCGAGATGTGAAAAACTGTGTACGGTGATGAAGCCATGTCGCGCACTCGCGTTTTCGAGTGGTTTTCCAGATTTCGTGAAGGTCGGCAGAACCTTTACGATGATCAGAAACCGGGTCGTCCGATCACAGCGAGAAAACACGTAACGATCGAAAAAGTCCGACAACTTGTGGCGGCTGATCGACGACTGACACTGGGAATGATGGAGCAGGAGCTGAGTATTAGCCGTGAAACCATTAGAACCATTTTGGAGAAGGATTTGAAGAAAAGGAAGGTCTGTGCCAAATTTGTCCCGCACAATTTGACCGCTGAGCAAGAGGCGCATCGAGTGGACACCTCCCGCGACTTCATTGCAACAGCCAACAGGGACCCAAATTTTCTGGATTCAATTGTTACTGGTGACGAGTCGTGGTGCTTCCAGTACGATCCAGAAAGCAAGAGACAAAGCACGGAGTGGCGATCTAAGACGTCTCCCAGGCCAAAGAAATTCCGTCTCCAATAATCGAAAGTGAAGACCATGCTGATCACTTTCTTCGACAGTCAAGGCATCATTCACAAAGAATTTGTGCCACCGGGTGTCACGTCACTAACCTGTATTACAAGGGTATCGTGACGCGTTTACTAAGATGCATTCGACGTGTGCCACCGCATTTGGCAGCCTCCGGCATGTGGCACCTTTTACACGACAATGCCCTTGTGCATTCTGCCTTGATTGTCAAGATGTTTTTGGCGACAAGAAATGTCCCAGTCTTAGAACATCCTCCCTATTCGCCGGATCTGTCTCCAGCGGATTTCATGCCGTTTCCTCAGCTGAAATTGACCCTCAAGGGAAGGCGCTTTGACGACGTGGAAGACATTCAACGGAATGTTACCGCCGAACTGAACGCACTTCCTCGCGACAAGTTTAAGCAGGCTTTCCGGGACTTGTATCGTCGATGTCAACGGTGCGTAGAAGTCGAGGAACTTCGAAGGACGCTAGAAGTATTTTCACCTATGGCTACCTCACATGCTTTGTATTTGATCAATCCCGTTATATATTTGTCCGACCAAGTATATGTTTTTTCCATGTAAGATATTAGCCCAGGCTTAGACCCAAGCATTTCGCTAAAGTTTTTACTGGAATTGAAACGCCATAAATTTTGAGTAGTGGACATATTGTTGGTGGAGTGATGAGTGTTACCTGCACCGATTTAGACTGGTTAGGTTGTATGCGCCATTTGTTGAACCATTCGCTAATAAGGTCTAGATATTGTTGGTTGTGCAGACATCACAGCAGTGTCGTCAGAAAAAGTAACAACTACGGTGTTGGGCGTTTCAGGTATATAGGCTGTATATATGAGGTAAAGGATTGGACCAACTACACTACCCCGAGGGACGCCGAAATGTATGAGGTGAGTTTGTAGGGGCATTTATATATATTACGGAATAAAACCAATCTACTAAGTAGGATTTCATGTTAGAGATGTTTACAATTTAAAGTTTAAAGGATAATTCTGTATGCCAATCCTTTACTTATCTAAGGAAGGAGCTTGATTGGTGTGTACGATGTTTTGTTTTTCGGTGGTTTTACTGGTTTACGTATCATAAATATCTGGGCATAATTCCAGGCTAAGGGGAAATATGCTAGGCTTAGTATGCGATTGAATATCGTTGTTGTGGAAATGAATGCTTCTTCTGACAATACGTGTATTTGACCAATTATTAAGCCGTAGCCTGGAGATTTGTATCGTTTCAGTATCTTTAGTCTCCGATTTAGCTTCCGTTGGTGTCATAAGTTTTATGGAAAATGACATTTGGCATGCTATATTGTAAAAATTTTCCATTTCGATGATTTCGTCATTTGCGTTGGAAGTAAATGATAGGAAAACGCTCAATAAATACTTTGCAAAGGTGTTGGCTTTGTCTTTATTTGTTTTAGACCACTCGATATTTGTTTTTCTGATAGGTGATACTGCAAGTTGGGGTCTTTTAAACCGCTTGGTCACCCTCCAAATCGAATGGTCATCTTTGTTTAAACATGCGATGTATTCTTGGAATGTTGAATTCCTGAATTTGTGAAGAGTTTGATGGGTTTCCCGGACTACTCTGCTGTAGAGTCGTTTATCCTCTGGATTTCTTAATCTCTGCCGCTTTCCCATAGCTCATCTTCTTTCAGCCACATGTTCTCGTATGTATAGTGGCATATTGTTGATTTCCCATCCTTCATTAGTTAGTTTGGGTGCAAAATCCCATGCAGCTTCTTAAATACTAGTTAAGAGGTGTACTGCTAGGTCACGGTTATCAGGCTGTTTGATGCGTAGTTACAGATCCATACCTTCTTCCATATAGTTTTCAGATTATGGCGGCAGGTGTGTGATCAGACGACAAATCTAGACTTGAATCAATCGCAGTGTAGTTTAAAGCTATGCCTTTAATTATGTAGAAGTGGAAAAGATCTGGAATTGCATGTGGGTCCTTTATCCAGTACGTAGGTTCTCCCGTGGATCAGTATTTAGTTGCTATCCATTAGTTTCCAGTCGATTTCCGCCTTTTGTTGTGATTAGTTTGCCGTTCCAGTGGGTATGTTTCGCATTCCAGTTTCCTTCAGCAATAAGTTTAAATCCTAATGTTAGGAAAATCCTTTGTACTCGATGGTGGAAATTACGTGCCAAAGTGGGCAATAAATTACTGATACTGTGATGGACCATGGTAAAGTATTTACCTGAATGTTTTGCGGCTTGTCTGTGGGTTTTCTGATATTTGAGTAGTTCGTTGAAGAGAGATACCATAACAATATGACGCGTTTAAAATAAACCTTTGATTTTAAGAAGGTCACATTGTTATATACATATTTTATATTCATCTCATTTATGAAAGATACTTCTGGGATACGCAAGCAAATTAAGTTTTACAGTTATAAGAAATAAAATTAAAACTTAAAATATATCTAAAATAGGCGGAATCCTATTTGAATCGAGTCGTGAGACATGAACAGCTTCTTAAACAATGCAAGACGAGTTCTATTTTGCTATTATGATTAATTAATCATAAGAAAGCCTTCATTTTCTGGTCGTTCCATTATTCTATGTATTTTAGAATTATATATGATATTCCAACTTTGTTAATCTCATTTTTCCTTCCTTCTTGCCCAAATTTAATTCCCTCATCATCTGTAGTTGTGGGAGCGTATACTTGGATGACCATTAAATAGTACTTCCAGTTCCATAGTGGTTTTAATTGTTATACGATATATAATACCGGTTCGGATATCCCTTTGTAGCTACTGATATTGTTATTTCTTGCTTCCGGTACTTTGTGATACAATGTGTGACATTACTTTTATATACTCTTCAAAGAGAGAGAGAGATAGAGACGGCAGGACACGTCCTGTGTCACTGCCCAGCTCTCGCAACCATCAGAGGATCCATGTTAGGAGAGTTTTGGCCTGTTGGGGCCAAAATCAGTAACACCTCAGTTGTGGATGTCTTCTAGTACATCCAAGGGATTGGATGGCTTGGGTGATGCCCCAATTGGGGAGCTGCTAGGAGGCAGCACAATGGGTCTATCTATGTGGTCTAAGTGCACGTGAGGTAACTCACCCTCCCAAAATTCTACAATGAGCAATGACAATGCGCACTGTTCACAGTTTATTCCTACCTCACATAAGTCGAGAAAATCCCACTTAAATCTCTTTGCTGTTCTTCGAATTCCGTTGTTGATCATCTTTAGATAATCATCTGCTGTTGCACGTAGCAATGTTTAACTTTTTTGTCTTCTTTTGGCAGCTTGGATAAAGCCAGTGATTCTTAACAGCCTCTGCTCCTAGATTGAACTGGTCGGTGCCTTGGTCTGTGTCTGTGGTGCAGCTGCTGGAGATTGAGGCCTGTAATTTTGACTTCGTTCTGGTTGTTCATGTTATTGTGGAGGTTTTAGCATAAAAGTCACCGATCTCGCCAGACGTCTTGCTGCCTAGAAAGTATTCATCACAATTTGAAATGCCACCTTCGATCACTGCTTATTTAATTGACACGTCGCCATTCTCTTGGCTCTCGTTCAACTCTTTTAGATATCCATTCCAGGGGGGCCTTTCTTCCCGTAACTGTTGATAGAACCTCCGTCTCTCGTTTGTTCACTGACCCTACCCTGCCCACCCTGCCCCTGCTCACCACAATCTCCAGTTCCATGTTGCACCTCATGAAGGTGAGAGTGTAGTTGGTGTGGATAGGCTAGAGTAGATGGTACCTAGCATCTTATATGGCGCATCACACACTCTTGAACCCCACATATAATAACATTATTATTACGTATTAATAAAAGCATTACGCGTGAAGAATAATTATACATATTGCCTATACTGTATATTTTGGTAAGATTGCTAATTCGAATGACTGTTCGCTAAAGGCTTAATAAATTATTTAAAGTATTGCTTATTGCTTCGTAATAGTATAAATTATATTATCAAATAGATACTAAATATTAGAAACATGTACATCATCAATCATAGCTATGTAAAATAATATTTTAGGGCCAAGGTATGACATCTTCTTGATTTTAAAAATAAAAACGGGCCTCTAAACGATTATATTACTAATTCGAGGTAACTGGAGCTCAAATATTGTGTAACCACTCATATTATTGTTATGGCTAGAAAACCACCATCATTTTACCACATTAACCCTTCCCGCAACGCTCTCCCAATCAACTCTTTGGGTGCGACTTCATCTAACAATTTTTATGCAAAACTTCAACTTCTTTACTAACTATGGTTATATGGTCAGTCAAGTATGAATTAGTTTTACTTAAATAGTCACTGGATATAATTGTACTAAAACAGTGTTACTGAAACTTGCACTAATTATGAAGGATCACAATTTTGTTGCCCAAATAAATTTGAGTTTAGTGTATTAATGCTGCTTATTTGATACAACGTAGATCTTTTCTTATTTGATCAATGGGTACCTGTACGTAATATTTGATAGCAATATGTTTAATTAGTTATAATACCCTAACAGTACCTTAATTTAACATAGATGGTTTTTAGATTTAGAACAACTACTATGGTAATTTTCCGAAACTGTACCTAAAGTAGCTTCTTGGGCATTTACTGATCGTAAAATAAAACTTCACTGGATTTGTATAAATTAATTATTATGAGTCGTTTTACCAGTATATTACCGGATCTATGTAATAACTCCGGCAATTATACGATGATAAAGGTTATTCACTGGCGTGAAATAAAACTAGACTTATTAGGTAATTTCAGCCTGCTACCTTAGCTAAATGCAAAGTCCAGATAGACTCTGCAACAAATATAGGTAGACAAGTACTGCTAATGAGGCCTCAAAGGATGTTAATAATCATTAACAGATGTCGCGAAACACCATTAACTCTAAAAGTGTGGCCAGAAGCTATCCTAAACCTCGAAAAAGAAAATTCCTAACAAGTCTGGATTTGGAACAGGATTGAAAGATGCCAAAGAAAGAAGCAAACCGAATCAAAGAAGAAGAAAATGGATAGAATTATTTATAAAGCCGCATCCAAATGTGGTAGTAAGAAATGCAGAAATAAGTTTTAAGTCCGAGGCGACCGTAACTAAAAGAAAATAGAAAAATGTAACGGATATTCAGTAAGTCTTTTAGTCTTGCATAGCTGTGGACTGCAGAACGTGTGTCTCAATTTAAGAAATGTAAGTTTTGAGTTGTCAAATTTGATCTTTTCACATTTAATTCATGTCGTCTTCTTTATGCTATTTACTTCTATATGCAATGCTCATCCACAACCTTCCACCCTACAACTTTAATGTTAAAAGTCTATTTTTGCAGTAGAGGGGCTGGATATATTCAATTAATGCATGTAGAGAAACATTTCTGGAGCGATTTCAAATGTGGACACATGTTCTGTAAACCACTGCCACCCAACAACAAAAAGATTTAGTGAATAACCGTGAATAAAATTGATGGTATATTAAATAAAAATTTTACGAAATTTAGTTCTTAAATTATCAATTTAAAAAAAATTCTAGCAATTTTCCAAGAAAAATGCACATTTTAAATTTCTGAAATAAATTGTAGAAAGTATTATTCCCAAGCACTTAAAAGTAGAGGTTTAGTGGGTTTTACCCTTCATTGTTACCACCTGAAAATTTCTCAGAAGGATTATTTTCTTGAGATTAATTTTAATGAGGGGACCAGTATTGTTAGGAGAAAGTTTTCTACTGAATCAGCCTGTTTGTCACAATTTTCGAACGTATTAACATTGTGATTTGTGGAGTGCATCGACTGCATTTCAAGTGATTTTGAATTTTAAAAATACCAGCAGACAAGCAATCAAGAAGTGCCTACTATAGCCAGTGGGCAAAGTTAAATTCTAATTTAACAACGGATGGAAACCTACTTCTTTGTCAAGTTTATGAGAATTTGTTTTTGTTTTTGCCTCTTTTTACTTTATTTTTACCTTTTTAGTGCTTTTCTAAATCTTTTTTTTGCCTTTTTGGCTGCCTTTTTCGAGACTTTATTTTGCCAAACTATCTTAGCTCTAATTATAATATATACTTAGTATGTTTTAAAGTAATTATTTAAATATTGATATACCTGTAGGTTGATATAAGCGCTTCGGACTGTAGGAGTGCGTTGTGATAATAGCGTAGCGGTTTAAATACTGCTTTTTCCGCGCAAAGTTTGCCGTTTAAATCTCGACAGATTTTTATTTATGTTTCAATGCGACTTTGAACGATTGTAATTTATGAAAAACGAATAATTTTTAAATTCGAATACTGTTTAACTGCAATTACTAACGAATCCCCTTTAAAAAGAACGAAATCGGATCAAATTATTTGCTTTAAATTAAATATTGATACATTTATTTTCATATTGTTCTCTTTAACACAACGTCACTGACATACAATTGACTTATATAGTATGTTCATTAAAAAAAACTCCAGCAGGCTTTGAAATTTTTATTAAGGTATCATTCTTATTATAAATTATCAAAACATTGGAAGGTTGCAATTGTTAGTTGTGTTTTATTGTCAAAAAAGGGTGTGCATGTTGTGGTTCTCATGTATATGAAACATTAGGTAACTTAAAGTTTAAGATAATTGGATAGATGGTTTTGGACCAAGTAGGCATTTAATTCAAAATTTTCTATTTTCAAAATCCGCGTCATTCCTATTATAAAATATCAAAATATGCAGTTGTTAGTTGTACTTGATTTTCGAAAAAGGGTGTGCAAGTTGTGGTTCTCATGTATATGAAACATTAAGTAGGTAACTTAAAGTTTAAGATAACCAGATAGATGGTTTCTGACCAAGTAGGTACACATTTAATTCGAAATTTTCTATTTTCAAAATCCGGGCCAATCCTATTTTAAATTGCAAAATATTGGAAGCTTGCAATTTTTAGTTGTGTTTTATTTTCAGAATGTGTTTCTCCTACATACGAACTATTAAGTATCTAAAGTTTATGGTAATCGGATAGATGGATTTTGCCCAAGTAGGCATTTAATGACAAATTTTCATTGTTCACAATGCGGGCATTCCTATTTTAAATAGCAAAATATTGGGAGCTTGCAACTGTTTCTTCTTCTTCCACTTAGAATAGGACTTTGTCCTGTTTGTTCTATTATCACCTTCCTTCTTGAGATTCCGATGTCCAGCTTTCACATCATCGCTTTGGTGGTCTTCCTACTGGACGTTTGGTATTAGGTTTTTGTGATTTAGCCCATTTCGCTAATCGTTCAGGGCTCATCCTATCCACGTGTTCTCTCCAATATCGACGGCGTTCTCTTGTCCATCTTACGACATCCTGTACTTCTAATTCATTTAGTATCGTGTTGTTACGTATTCTGTCTCTCAGCGTCACACCTTTGATAGTTCTCAATGCCTTCATTTCATTTGTTCTCAATGTTCTTTTTGTTCGTGTTGTTTCAGCTCTTGTATCTACAGCATAGGTAAGCACAGGTCTGATGCAAGTTTTATATATTCGTATCTTACTCTTTGTGCTCATGTATTTGTTTCGCCATATAATATCTCTTAGGTAACCTGCAATTCTTGCTGCTTTATTCGCCTGGTTTCATACCTCATCCATTAAGTATCTATCACTTGATATGCAACTGTTTGTTGTGTTTTATTTTCAAAAGTGTGTTTTCCGTTGTTATTCTTTTATATACGAACTATTAACTAAAGTGTATTGCAATCGAGATAGATGGTTTTTGAACAAGTATGCATTCAATTCCAAACTTTCATTTTTCAAAATTCGGGCATTCCTATTTTAAATTGCAAAATATTGGAAGCTTGCAATTTTTTGTTGTGTTCTATTTTCAGAAATGTGTTTTCCGTTGTGATTCTCTTATATACAAATTATTAAGTAACTAAAGTTTATGGCAATCGGATAGATCATTTTTTACCAAGAAGGCATTTAATGCCATTTTCAATTTTCAAAATCCTGGCCATTCCTATTTTAAATTGCAAAATATTGGAAGCTTGCAATTTTTAGTTGTGTTTTATTTTCAGAAATGTGTTTTCTGCTGTGATTCTCCTATATACGAATTAGTAAGTAACTAAAGTTTATGGCAATCGGATAGATGATTTTTTACCAAGTATGCATTTAATGACAAATTTTCAATTTTCACAATCCGGGTCATCCTTATTTTAAATTGCTAAATATTGGAAGCTTGCAATTTTTTGTTGTGTTCTAAAAAATGTGTTTTCCGTTATGATTCTTCTGTATACGAACTATTAAGTAACTAAAGTTTACTGCAATAGGATAGATGGTTTTTGATCAAGTATGCATTTAACTCCAAATTTTTAATTTTCAAAATCCGGGCCATTCCTATGATAAATTGCAAAATATTGAAAGTTTACAATTTTTTATAATGTTTTACTATCAAACATGTGTTTTCCGTTGTGGTTCTCTTGTATACGAACTCTTAAATAACTGAAGTTTTTAGCAGTTGGATAGATGACTTTTGACCAAGTATGCATTCAGTTCCAAATTTTCAAAATATTATAAATTTCTAAATATTGGAAGCTTGCAATTTTTGTAGCATTTTATTTTCGAAAATATGTGTTCACGTTGTGGTTCTCGAGTATACGAACCATTATGTAAGTTACAGTTCAAAGTATACGATAGATGATATTTGACCAAGTAGGCATTTTTTGGAAATGTTCACTAATTGCTGGATAGCTTCAGAGACCAACTATACACTGTTAAGTAGAAATAAATTGTACCTAGCTGTTTTCACACGAGGAAAGATTTTCAATTAGTTTATTCTCGAAAGTTTTTCTACAAACTATAAATCTAATACTTAAAAATGAATAACTTAAGTCAATGGAATTAAGGATTTTCGTGTAAATAGACCTTAAAGTCGAACGTTTCAAAAACTGCTACTATCTAGTTTTGATGCTAGATCGTTCGACGAGAAAGCTCAATTTATATGAGGATCTTACTTACAGAAAGCTTCTGTGACAAAATGATACCAAATAGTATCTATATTATTATATTTCGCTTTCGTATCCGGATTTATTTCAAAAGCTTACAGGATTAGTGAGTTTTCAGTAATCCATAAGTTTGTACTTTCATGAAAACCAGCCATTTTGGAGATACCCACGGATCGACATTTTCCAAAAAACCTCCTTCTTCGTACAAAACGGATTTTTCTGTAAATACCTGAAAGTCAATATTTTCCCTATAGCTAAGGTGTGGTAAAATAAAACAACATAATATGAAAAAGGCCTTTTGCCCTTAAATGTTTGAGAAATAGTTAGTTCTACATATATTTTCTACTATTAATCCGAGAAGCGACCTTTTGGAACAGTTTAAATCAATGGTTTACACGTTGGTAAAGTTACTTCTGACCCAATTCGTAATTAGAGATAAAGTTTGACTACTACAAGTACATCTAGGACTAAGAGATGTACCATACCAACCCACGTCCGTCCATTTTGAATCGTGCCGTGTAACTTCAGATTACAATTTCAAACTTCTTGTAGTCTAAACATTTATTACAGATCTGTTAGCGATTGGAGGTGCCCAGCGCTGGTTTTGATAACTAGCTAGCCCCATAGGCCTCCGAACTTCGGCTATTGTTTCAGCGGAACATTGTTATTAGAAAGTCGATCTGATGTTAGCATTCCCAACAATAGATATCAATTTCTGTTCACGATATCCGAGATAAAAGCGCCATCATTAATAACGCAACGAAGGTAATTGTAGGTACACTTGTATATATACATATAAGGTTTCAAAACCAATCAATCAATTCCTGTGACATTCTGATATGTAACGGGAAGTGAAACAGGTGCGGTCGCTAACTAATGACAAAGAGAACCTGTTAGTTATTAAATGAAAACCGAAGTATAGATAATGTATTACAGGAACAAGTATATAAATACTTACGAGCTTACCCGCGGGTGTAAGACGTGGTGTAGGAGCGGGTGTCGCTTCTACAGGTGGCGCTCCCACGGTCCGGCTGCACCTGCCCCGACGGCATCCATCAGCTGCACGTCCCGCCTGCCCCCGGCCGGACATCGTTCGTCCAACCCCAACATTATGCTGACCACGTGGCGATTTCAAAAATTACTTTTATGGCAATTAAATTGCCTATAAAGAGCGCCTTCGAACAGAGCGATAAGATAGCCGAGCCTGCTTGATACGATGACAAGCCTTAAGATGGGCTTAATTAAAGCGAGCCCCCCTAATCATTATAATTTAGATCTCGCACTAATTTTTAATGAGCAATTCTGGACTAATTCCGGAATGTACTAGTATTTATGTATGAGTTAAATTCAGGTAGCCGCCGACGTGTCTGCAACTGCGATGAAAGTTGTGTAGAGTGTAAATTAACTGCGGCACATGTGGGCTTAAACCACAGGTATTTGTGTTTCTGCATGGAAGTTCGTGGTGTTAGAATATATATACAGTATGATCAACTAAATTTTCGAGGAAGGTTGGGCATAGGAAACAAATCAGGTGTCCTTACCGAAACTTGAGACTTTATAACTTTTAAAATGGCTACTCGATTACTGCAACTGTTTTTACTCTCAAAAACATAAAATATTTACCCCTGAGTATGTCAGCTTATAAGTAATGGGTATGGATAGATTTTATTGTTAAAGTGTTTTTGAAATCTCTTATGTCCTGTAAAAGTTGACTTGACAAACCAGGAATTCTTCACAATAACTCTTGGTGATGTTAAATTATTAGTTGCTAATACCTCCCTTTAAGGTACTCTAATACTACTCCATTTAATGTTTACTGTCTGAAAAAGCAGTATTTATTACATGAAACTTAAGAACTAGACGCTAGAGTTATATAAAACAGTGGTAGTATTTTCTTAAACTGCGAAAACAAAACACACTAGAGTGCCAAAGCATAAGACGAGCCGAAAACGTAATATCTGTTGGTAGCATATAGCCATTCCTAGCTGGTTTTGCTTGGAGAATAAATATTGTAATCTCCCACTGACATTATTACAATTTATAATACATAATGCATATACCCCAATGATGATATAGATAGTGGATTCAGCACGTGCACGCTGTTGTGAAGCTACTTAGGGACACCAAGAATGGTTGTGAGAATATCAGCAAGAAGTAGGTGTCTCCTAGGGATTTCGTAAGGGTATTAAAACTTGGTAGTTCTACCTGATGTTCTAATTCTAGTACTGTTGTAATATTTATTATCAGAGGATAATTAACTAACCTTTTCACTTTATCTTTGCAAATTTCCACCAGTGAAGTTAGGTATTTAGAAGATGCTATCTATTGGTTCACAAAAATAGTAACATACAAAAATTAAATATTTTATTTAGGTAGATATAAAAACCGAAATCTTAGAGCGCAGGGGGGGGGGCAGTTACATGGAAATGCCCGAAAATGTGGTTGGAACTGCATATTGACAGAAACGGGTAGTGTTATTTGTAGCTTTCCTACATATACTACGGTAGCAATGAACTGAGCAAATACGAGAATTTTGATTGGATTTCCAACGTTCCCATTTCACCTCTTTTAGTCAGAGTCCACGCAATTCGTTTCGCGAAAAAACGATAAAATGCTAAACATAAATAGACAGTCCGATTTAACATCTAGTTATCTAAAGTTTAATTATTTCTATATGGATATAAAATTACAACCAATATCTATAATTACAAACATAAACAAACAAACAGAAGGATTAATATACAGGGAACAAATTTAACCAGCAGATACATATCATATAGTAGAGTAAAATAGTGTTTCTACGCCACTGATACCGCATCAGTACATAATACACAGTATCACAAAACACAGCTTGTTTTTAATATAAATCGTAGATATTTAAACAAAAACTCTTATACTAATGGGAAGCACAACGATAATAATTATATATTATTATATAATATATAAATAAGCGAAAATATTTCTAACCCGGTTGATGACCTGGGACACCATTTGCACTCTTTAGCTTGGTGTTACAAAATTGTATAGCCGGTTGTGTACAATGCCGGATCCCCTCTATGACAACATCTTTGTTATACCCACAATTTAAAAAAATCTTTAACAGCTTTATATAATCCCCGCAATACTACAAGGTAAGTAATGAACATATTACGTTTGTCTAACCCAAACATAAAATAATGAGCATTGTAAAAGATATAGCTTAACAAACTTTAATACACGAAATAAAGTAAAATCAAATAAAATTAGCAGTTATATTTTTCATATGGTTTCCTTTTTAAACATTTTTTAAGATTGTAATAGAAGCTATTTTTGCAAGCAAAAATATACAGCAAAGTAAATAAATCAATTCGTTTACAGTCAGTGCCACATGTGCCTTTTAATGTATAGTCAACTTCCAAAGGGTTTCCTTTTTTGGGTAGTTATTTGTGGTTCTCAAGATAATCATTTTTCAATAGTCCCCATTGAAGATGATAATTGTTTATTAGGGCTAAACGATACTACCATATAAATAACGAATAATATAAATTCAAATATTGAAAAATGACCAAAAGTACGAAGAGAACTCAAAAACGTATCTACCTAGCCATGAAACAAAAGAGAACCAAAATGTTTATGATTTTATTTTTCAATATAACATCCATCTGTATCAACGGACTTACGCCATGTGTCCGGAAGTTGGTTTATACCTTCGGAAAAAAATTACTTTGGTTGAATAACAAAGTAGTCATCGACGGCCTGTTTCAGTTAATTATCTGAGTAAAATCTTGGTCCTCTTAAATATTTCTTCGGTTTATTAAACAGATAAAGATCAGATGATACCATATCTGGGCTGTAAGGTGCGTGATCAATCTCCTGATCGCACATTCTTCTAAAACATTAACGTTCCAACAAAAGATTGGGATTGGTATTTCTTGGGAGGTTGAGAACCCTTATGGACCCATTGTATGGGTTTTCTTTCGTCTGAGGATCCCAGTAATGAACCCAAGTTTCGTCACCAGTCACCATTTGTGATAGAATCCTTGAATCCTTCTCTAAAGTGGACAAATATTTGTCGGAAATTTGTAAACGGTGCAGTTCTTGTTCCGGAGTCCGAATCCACCACATTGATCTTTACTCAAGCCTAATTTATCGTGTAAAATGGTAATGCGCTTCCCTCAGAAATTCCCAATTCTTAAGATATAGTTGCAGCTTTCTGACGTCGATCCTCCAAAACCACAACCTCAACTTTCTACCACATTTCTTTATTAGTCGCATCTGAAGGTCTGACCGATCTTGAATCATATTCAGCGGAGCTATTTCTCCCTAGACCGCCGTCATGCTGGCATAGATAGATTTTGGCCCGTTCGCTTCATTTGGCAAGGCTATTATTACACTTCGGTGTTCAAGTTTTACAAAATTCATTTTCAATACAACTGAACACAATATTTTCGAAACGGGTTTGCAGATTTGAACAAAATTGCATAAAAGACTGTTAAAAACTTGTAAATATATAAGACTAATATCCTAGGCCGCGCGGCCATTGTTTTCATGGTTAGACAGATAAATATTTAAGTTCCCCTCGTATAAATATATTGCTGCTTCAGATTTACAGATTCCAACTGCAAGTCAAAATATAAGTTGCATTGCTATTCAACTGCACAAACAACCTGACAGTCATATCTTATGTAAAGTTTCTGAAAGGCATCTTACATAAATATTTTACTTTTATCGCAGAACTTTAAAATCAAGTTATATAGAAAAATATTTTAGTATCTTTAAGGAGGAAATAGTTATATAACGGAAAATAAAGTGTACCATTATTGCTTGAGAATAAATATGTATTTCCGGCACCATATTTCATTTAAGGTAAATTATTACACTATCTATAGCTTAAAAACGAAGCAACTACAATAAAACGATATAAGTACCAACACGCCCCAGACTTAAAAAATAATTATCTATGATATAAGTGCTAAAACTGACATTTTATTTTGTGAGAAGAGAAGCCTTCGGCGTCGTGTCCCATCCCTTCGAACTAAATAAAATTACTTTTAGCACATATATCATACACTATTTTTTCTATAAACACCATTAAAAGTACAAGTCAATGCATTTCTTACGTTATTAAATTTATAAAATATCGTTTTGAAACCCAATTATTCATGAAGTTTATTGTTGCTAAGGTAATGAAAATTCGATCGTTTGTTGACAAGTAACTTCAAATCTCGTGACAGCGACGAAGACATTTTTTTGTTTGCAATTAAAACACTATCCACTTCAGATTACTTATTCTAACTGCAGTTCCTCTAACTGTAAATTTAATTAAGTAAATAAATATTCCTGTGATTTAATATTTCTTAATTTTTTTATAATATCGCACCAGTGTTAATAGTAAATCACGTCATTTACTTTTAGCACCAGTGCCATAAAATCACATTTTAGACACAGACAGCATACGTTAAAAATTAAACTTTTACTGACGTTTGTAGAAAAAATCCTTTATCACGCTATTGTAACTCTTTTTATATGTATATTTTAGAAATATGACAAACATGTTCTAACTACGGAACCATCCTGTATATTTTAATAATAAAAGTAATGTAAGGTCCTGGAGAAGTGTTTCGCTTATAGTTACAGAAAACATTGCGATTGTATACGCAACATTATTAAATTTTCGTTATGTTTGTCATAAATATCTAGAATATTGTCCATGTACTAATATCTTCTTATCGGCCTTCGTCAATCCATTTCCGGATGTAGACGTACCCAACTTGTTTGCAGTTATTTATATCTTCTGCTTTTCCTCCACATTAAGCCTGCACGTTTCTTTGTATCTTCGGACCATATTATTAGAGGGTGCTCTCTTGTTCTTGTCCCTAACCACGGGCGACATGCCTGTAGGACCGCATTCCATCAGTTGTCTGCGTATCCTGCGTTGTGGCCAGTGTTGGGTAGTATCTAGATCCAGTGGATCTAGATCCCGGATGTAGATCCACTATGTGGATCTAGTATCTGGATCTAGATTCTTTTTACACGAGGATCTTGTATCTGTATCTAGATCATAATTTTCTGGATCTTTCATCGTTAGATCCAAAGATCCGCTACAATTTATTTCTTGACTTTTCTTTTGTGAACTTTAAAAACGCATTGAGTAATGATTCCTATATATTTAAAGTATGTTTATGTATTTTAGGAAATGTCTTCTATTCTTCTTTAGCAAAATAAATTATGTACGTACGTGTTTCCAGGAAGATTGCAGTTGGGTTTTACTGGTTTTACCTACCCATTATGCACTAAGCGTACCTATATTTGAACAATTGTGCAGACGCAGACAGACGCCTGGAATTTCCTGTCCTTCAAATGTACCTGTTGCAAGGTAGCAAAAATACTTTAGTTATTTTATTACTTATTAGGCAGACTAGGTAAAGCAAGAATTTTTCGGTATTTGCGTCACTGCTGTCATTGGGGGTACCTAGAAGGATTTCAGCCATCCGATATTCTTTTTTTAAAAGATCACATTTTTTCTTACAAAACCTATAACAGTTGCAATAGACATCATACAAAATGAAAAAACCTGTCACTTAGGAACTGTTTTACCAACACTTTTTAAAATTAAAAAATCATTGGAAGCTATGCTGGAATTACAACACTCTTCAAAATTAAGAGAATGTTTGCTAAATGGACTTCAAAAACGTTTTGCAAATATAATGGATATGGAAAGCTCCGGCAGTCGACCATGCTTGTTGGCTACAATTTCTAAACCAAAATTTAAATTAAGGTGGTTAGAAATTACTTCGTTTAAAGATGATTCTGAATTCTGCAGAAGTGTATTGAAACGCAAACTAGAAGTGTTACAGTTAGGAGGATCTCAAGAAGATTATAATGAAACAACAGAAAGTCACGTAAATTCAGAAAAAGAAAATTCCTATCATGAGGAATTCTTTGATTTTTTAAAAATAAATAATACGCAGGTACAAACATCTACATTGCAGTGTACAAACTATTTTGAGGATCCCTTTAACAGTTACATTCAATTAAATAAGTATTCGATAATAAAAGATATTTTCCTTAAATTTAATTGCATACTGCCTTCTTCTGTCCCCGGCGAAAGAATATTTAGTACCTACAGGTGAGCAAATTGTAATAATTTTAAAAGAAAATAAAATAAAATTCGATAATTATAACTATGTAACTTTATAACTAATAAAGTAACTTTTAGTGTAGTGTAGCGTATTATTATTGTATTGTAACTTGTAAGTAGTGTAAGTTTGTAGTAAGGTTTTAGTCCCGTTAACCAGTGTTGGGTAGTAACTAAGTAAAAGTAACTCGTTACTAGTAACTAGTTACTTTTCAGTAACTTAATAGTAACTTAATTACTTTTGTGTTTTCAGTAATTGTATCTATAACACGTTACAATTATTTAGTAACTTTAGTAACTGAATATGACAAGTTACATTTTCATGCTATAAATGTAAAATATTTTAAAATGTTCGGTTTTTAAAGCGTAGTATTTAAGAAATTATACCTGAAGCTGAAGAATTTGTTGAAATTTCGAATGTTTTGGTATGCAAATGCTAATACCGAACACAGGAATGCCTTCTTGTACTTAGTCGATAATAAATAATATTTGATGGATCTTATTTGGGTGGTAACAGCTTTTTCCAGTAATCTTTAATCCTTTAACAACTAGAAGCTCTCTGAGCAGGTATGCAGATTACTGAGAAGTACATTCCTAACGCCTGTGCGCAGGTTGTGGGTGTCTAATTCAGACGAAAATACATTCACCGTCTCTATATTTCAATAATAACGAAAAATAAAATTGAATCCTTGGAAAATCCCAAAACCATCGTTGAACCAGCGCCTCTAAGCTCTAAGCCTGTTCCTTCCCCCACGTATAGAATATTTGCTAATAAACAATTGCTTATAAATGTGTGTTTCTGTTGATATTAAGTTGGTAGTAATTGCATGTAGATTAGTAGCGTCTCATAAAAATAGGTAACTTAAAAAATAACGAGTTACTTTATGGTAACTTAGTAACTTATTCAAGTTACTTTTATAATTCTGTAACTTAGTAACTTACTTAGTTACTTTTTTGCCGAGTAACTGATTAACTTACTTAGTTACTTTCTTAGAGTAACTTACCCAACACTGCCGTTAACTATATATTTATTTTCTTATGTTACTGTCCAAGTATCCAGTGGCACTGTCCATATCTCTGCAATCTCTAAAAATTAAAAGAACACCCCTGACACGTTCGAAAAGCGAAAGGATCTATAAAGGATCTAGATACTTTTTAGGTTTGGTTCTTTGATCTGGATCTAGATCATATTTTTTAAATGTATCTGGATCTGTATCTAGATCCCTAATTAGAGGATCTTACCCAACACTGGTTGTGGCCGACTAATTTCCATTTTAGGGTAGCACCTCTTTCTCGTAAATCTACTATTTTGGATTTATTTTTGATCCATGTGCTTCTTTATCTTCTGATGTCCAGCATTTGTCTATCTATTGCCCCTTGCGGTTTTATTAGTTTGTCGATCTTTTTCTTTGTAAACACCCAGGTCTGCACTATATAAGACATCGCAGGAACCATGCACTGATCTAAAACCCTCGTTTTCAGATATTGAGCGAATGATTTGTTCTTTAATTTCTAGGTTAGGCTTCCGAAGGCGGTCCATCCTAATTTGATTCTGCTTTTCACTTCGGCTTCTTGATTTTCCTTGTTAGGTTTAATAGTTTGCCCTAGATATATGTATTGATCCACTTGCTCCAATGTGATGTCGTTTACTCTAACTTCTAGTGGTTGATCGGTGTTTATTGTCACCTTCTTCTTTAATATACTCATTCTTAGGCCTATTATATTTGATGCCTCCTTAATTTCCTGTGTCATATTCTGTAAATCTTCTCTATTTTCTGCAATGATCATTAAGTCGTCTGCATATTTAAGGTAGTGTAGATACTCTCGATTAATATTTATACCTTTCTAGTCTCAGTTTAATCGTTTGAACATGTCTTCCAAGATGTTTATGACGAGTTTTGGGGAGATTGTATCTCCGTGCTTCCTGCTGCGTTTAAGAGGTATGGGATCCGTCTTACATAACTATAATAAATTCCAGGTTGGGAGTACAGTACGAGCAAGATACGGCAATACTACTGAAACTTGGTTCTTCCTTGTTGCTAGTTCTATGCAGTCAGTGACAGTCTAAGGTTCTAAGTTAACTTAAATAAACAGGTACAACCACCTTGCGCAAGGTATTAGCAAATAAGCTGCGTATGATGCAAAAGAAGGATTTATTTGGTAGACCACTGCACATTTAGTTAAAAACAACTTTTCTGGAAAATATGACAATACTGCATTCCATAAGAGCCTACACTGTACTCTCAACTTGAAATTCACTAGAGTTACATTCACTACTTTACTGTTTACATCAATCTGATATGATAGCAATACTAGGATGCGGTGCACGCCAACCACATATACTATCAAATAGAAAATACGCAACCATTCGGGAAAACACGTATACACACTTCGTAGAATATATAACATAATCTGACTAGCACGATATATATACATATATATATATTGCCATGTTATTTACCCTATATTTATATTATTATTCTAGACTATACTTAAACTATGTTAATTTTACTAAATAACCCTGATATGATGTGATATTTGACTTCGTAATGCCTTACGTATATGTAAAAGGATACTATTTTGATGATAGGAGTCTTGATTTTACCTGAAATGGAATATAATTAGTTTCATTATCATGTAAAGAAGGATATTTGAAAAGTTATTATGATTAAAATTGATAAATGTATACCTAATAAGACTAAAAGGTAGTTTACGATCATCAGAGGATGTTACGATGTGGTTTATTGGCGACTTAAGTGAAGTTGTACTGCATATTCCTTTTGAATGATGATAGTGACGTCTATGTGCGAAGTAGGCGACGTTTTGATTGTTTTGGGCAGGTGCGGGAGCCCTAGAAGATAAAATTTTGGTATTATTATTGTTTCATATTTTTGTAAATATGTTTGTATCAAATTTAATTTGAAATGTAAGATGTTGGTATTGTTTTAATTAGTTTATCTGTTGTATGAGGAAAGTATTGAAGCAATTTTGTTTATTTGAATAACGTTATTTATTTGCAAATTATGGAAATTAGAGGAATATATTATTTTTGAGGTTATAATTGAATTTTGGTTATTTATACTGTTATTAATAGATGTGGAAGATGTATTTGTGTGTATTTAATTGTATTGAAGGGTTTTGTAACTATTTTTAGTAATTTTATAGCTCATCTGATGTATTTTGGATAAATTTGAATATTTATCCACATGTAAATTTTTTGCCTTGAATTTTAAAGTAATTGGTATCAAAAGAATTCTAAATTTTGAAAGATTATAGATATGAATTTTGTTTGTTAAAATTTTAAGTATTAATATTGTAATGTGTATGTTTAAAATGTTGTAAATAATATGTTTATAATTTTGATTAACATGGGCTATTTGATTGGTCCATTTTAAGTTGAAGGATGCGTAAAGTTACCAGAATTGGTCAATTTTGTATTTTAGTCAGTTATTAGCACTCAAAGAAGATGCACGTATTTTCATGTACTTATTCCAATAATTTAAAATGGTAAATCATTAAGGTTGAAGTTTGATAAATGTGGGTGTGATTACAACTTGTTTACATGAATATTATTTGTGAGGTTAATTTTATTTCCAAAGATGTTTATATAATTTCAAAGTTAAAGGATATAAAGTGTTTAATTATTAAAAATATAAAACTAACCTTCAATTGGAAGTTCAAATTGTGTTATTTATTCCAACGTTCCTGAAAAACTAAAAAATACAATATTAAAATTGAATTCATTACTTCATTATAAGGAAAAGTCAACTTACCTGTAATAAGTTATGAGATAATACATAGCAATACATATATATATATATATATATATTGTAATGAATTAATTTACCACAAAGCAAGCTAATGAAGCATAGTACAAACAATTGCCCAACGTTGGCTTAACAAATAAATTTTTGTAATGTAATCAAATAATAAATAAATGAAATTATAATTTTTACTTGTTTAAACAGTTTTTTAAAAACACAACATATCATATGTTTTTTTAGATTTTATGATAAACAACTTTCAATTGGGCGCCAGGCTAAATATGAAAATAGCCGAATTTAGTGTATAAAATATACCAAATTATACCACGGTCGATATCTTGGTACAGCATGAAAAATCACCTCAGGAAGAGTCGGTTCAGTTTGGCTTTTTATATTTACTAACTGCGCATTACATGAATAGGTTAAGTGACGCATGACAGTTCTGTTTTCATGAATCACAGTCGGCTTAATGCTAAATAACTAATTTTCTATGTAAACCAAACACATTTAATTTATAGACAATGGTGACAAATGAAGTTCACAGGTACGTGCTGGTATTCGCTTCATTTACTTAGAAGTTCTAGAAGTTAAAATTCTCGGGATTGAATTTCAGGTAAGTTGTTCTCGAAGCCCCAGGAAAATCTTCTACGTGGATACTTTTGTAAGATAAACCCTTTATCTGCACAGGTAAGCTGTTTACTCTTGTAGATAAACAAACACTTTTTATATTCAACTTTATACTTTTATTATTTTTATCAACAATAACGTTTATATCAAATTTAACAATTTTGATTACAGGAGCACATAAAAATTGCGTGCGTTCTTATCGAAGGCAAAAAGGACGCTCTTTTAACTTTGTTTTTATCAACAAACATCATAGTAACAGACAAAATCTCCTTAGATACGATGCATACAATCATGAATTTACAGATAGGTAACTTGGAACTTAGAATTAATTTTTAATACAAATTTTTGACATATGAAAATAAATTATAAATTTGTTAATATTTCATTGACGCCACTTTTCACGCACATTCTGATTTCAGAAACACTATCAGCGCGTCTAAAAGTTCTATATTCCATCCATTCCGGATTTCCAAACTGCCATAAAAATATCCTTCCGGAAAGCTTCGTTTAATATCATTTATGGTCATGTATGATTAAATATCCCAGAGCTGGATCTGAATACTGTTTATTGGCAAGTCATGTCACCTTTTTATTATATTTGTGTTGTATTGGTTACATTTTTAAAGAAGATTTTTAATAAATTCACTCTTTGTGTTCAGGAATACCATAGCAAATGCCTCGACTGTAATTCCAATCAAACAAGAAACAACCCTGCTTTGACGTGCTCTTTGATACCTTCCACAAAAGAATCAACCTCTAAGATATGATTTAAACATGCATGTATCCTTTTTTCATAAATACAATTAATTACGCTACGTATATAAAACCATCACAATATATATATAAACATACATGCGACGCCACTACCGCTACACCTTGAGCTTGCTACTGCAGCCGATATTCACATAATAAACAAATACTTTTATCGCACCTAGCGCTAGCATGGGACATAATCGCATAGCATCACAGATTCACAAACACTATTAATAAGTAATTATACAAAATTATTTAAAATTAACAACCCAGTACTCTTCGCAGACATTTACCACCACCTATTGTATATCGCGTACTCTCGGCATTCCAAGAATTCCTTTACTCTCTTCTGACATATTTTATTGCTATCTGATATTGTTTTGAACATATGAAATCTACGTATGTATTTGCTAATATCTATTCATTGTAGTTGCGTTTAGGTACTATTCATAGTAGGTACAAAGCACGGCCTAAGGAAGGTAAATATTCCATTTTATACGTCATATTACAGGCAAAAAGAATTAACAAAACAGCAAAGGAGCTGTAGAAGTTCTTACTACAAATACAGAACCAATCAATCTAGAATCATGTACGTCCTCTGCTGTGTTTATATGATATAGGAAGAGTATTGTATACAATTAATACCATCATCTACGTTGGCATTTCCAGGATACTTTTAGATGATATCCAAATTTTAAACTATTACATTTTATCAAATTTTTATTCAGACCGCAAATTTTAGTACTTCTTTAAGTATCTGCAACGTAACATGTGGTCCCTTTTTTTGGTAGTCTTTGTAAGTATTTTGGACTTTTCCAGCGGTTTGTGAAACTGTCACCAGTAAATTCCTTTTTAATATTCGTTCTCATTGGATATAAGTGTGTACCTTGTCAATAACTTCTAGCGTAACTTTTTTATGTTCGAGATTAGCTGCTGGTTAGCCAGCAAGATATTAGTAAAATGACGGTTATTGGCAAAAAATTGACAGTATATTACCATTTTTACAACATAATGTAGTCATATTACGCCGTAAAAGAACTTTAGTCGATTTCGTTCCTTATTCGAACACCCGCCAAACCTTTTCCAAATCGATAAAGCTTCTGAGTTTAAACTTGATTCAATTAGATTTGATTTTCTAGTTGTCTATATCTTTTATTTATTAACGATTCCCAGCGCGAAACATTTTATTTTATAATCGATGTATTTATATTCAAATTACGTTTATTTAAATACACCTGCTGGTATTATTGTCATATATTTCTGAACACAGTTTTGCTTGACTCCGTCTGAAGGATAATTGGAAACAGGATGCAACCGAACAGTACTCTACCATAATTATCATTACGATCAATGTTTTTATTAAAGTTAATTTATTTTAATTAGATTGCTTCGGTTGCAAATACAAAACCTGTTTGAAATGCATAAATTCGATTTGTGTTATTGTGGGATTTAAGATGAAAATAAGGAGCGCAAGATTTCCTTTGGAAGACAATGCGAGTGGAAACATTTACACCGGTTTGCATGGGAACTCGGCGCTGACGTCTACATTTCCTTACTTTATCGCTATATTGATGTAATTTAAGATCTTGAAGTCGTGTAAAATACTACTAAATAAGGCTTGGTTTAATTGGAGGCAGTGTTATCTTGGCATCATTGCACTTTTGGAATGCTCGAGCTTTGCCACAAGAACGTGCGAGAAAATTGTAATGGAATATTGTGGGCATTTTTATCGGAAACTTCAAAGCACAAGAAAATGTAGACGAGCCTACAGCCACAATCAAAAGAATTGTAGCGAATTTTTAACTAGTTATTTTCCATTGTTCGAGGTGCTTCCGCGTAACCATAAATGTTTGTTTGTGTATCGGATTTTCTCGGATACGCTCAAAAATATTTCTATATACTCCGCGGGAATTTTAGAAGCTGTTGGCATTTTTATTAAATAGGCGTGTAGTTTTCTGTGCAGCAACCGCAATACACGCGTGCTTGATCTTTCGACATCTTAGCATTGTAATTGGTGGTAACAAGAAAGCAAAGCTTTGATGTCTGCTCTTTGTACAAAGACCGACGTTCATAAAAAGCGCCGTGTACTTCCTTATAAATGCGGGTTTTAATTCTATTAACTAATAGGCCGAGCAGGAATTTTTTGCGATTTCTCCCCAGTGCGTGATAAATTGAGTGACTTGTGAATAATTTACTTGCAGACCAAAAGGCAGTAGCAGGTATAAAGTCGCCAATAAAAAACGCGGCGAAATAAAAATTCCGTATATAAAGCTCATCAAGTTTTAATTTCAGAATAATTGCAGTGACGATTAAGACTTGACTAATGATTAAGAGAATTAATTGGGGGCCCTTAAAACTAACGATGTTAAAAGAGCAAGAATGGCAATGGTCATGATTGAGAAGCAAACCGGTTCAGTTGTTAACGTATCAAGAATAATTGCTTTAATGTAAAATTTAATTATCTTACTAACCTCCCTGCACATCCTTTTCTCGATTACATAAAAAGGTTGATAAGTTTATACCAGAAATAATTGATTTCAATAAGAGCTTTCTAACAACATGTATACAATACATTTAATACATATTAAACAAATTCAATAAAAAGAAGCTTATATAAATATTATCTTTACGGCCAATACTATATGGTAAATGTATTAATTTATACAGGCTGTCTCACGACGTGAGGTCACTACTTCGTGTATATAATCTTTAGACCAAATATAGTTAAACATTCTAATAAAGTTATGCCCTAAAGTAAACCGTTTTCAAAATACAAGGTGTTGAATTATTGCTGAAGCAAGGTAAGTTCAAATTCCAGGAAGGTTCCTGTTTTACATCGTGTTATCTTCAAGGGCGAAGGGTAATTTAGATCATGTGGCGCCTAGGCTTATCTACCTTCCCTTCTTCGATTGTACCTGGTTGAACCCTGTTGCTGCTCCTCGGGGGAGCCTGAAACCCATAGAGGACGCGTCCTCAAGTGGTGGATCGGGGAACGCTCAGTAGATATACCGGGTAGGAGGGAAATTAAACACCTCCCTCGGACCAACAGGCAAAACAATTTAAATCCTGTTTCTGAGGCCAGCATGCAGAAAGCGCAGAAAGGGCTCAACAGGCGAAGTACCCCCAGAGTAGGGAGTTATTTTAGGATCGGTGGCGAGATCCACAGTAAACGGATCAACGGCAGCGACCAAAGTCAATACAAAACTGATTACTACTCGCTCACCAACCCGTTTGGCAAGCGTGGTGGGGTATCTTTACCAAAAACTCTCCAAATTGGGATGACGGAACATGAAAGGAAAAGGGCCCCAGTCCCCAGCAGCCTTGGAGAACCTGACCAAGTCAGCAGCCAGTGTAGGTAATGAAAAGGCAGGGGGTGCTAAGAATCACTTGGTCCAGACAGACTGCCAGAAGACGAAGAAGAAAACTGTATTAAAGATAGCAACATATAATATACGATCAATGTCAAACGCTGAAAGATTATTAGAGAAAAGGAATTAGAAATGATTAACTGGGACGTTGTAGATTTAGCAGAAGTAAGAAGAAAAGGAGAAAACTGTCTAAAACTAAAATCTGGGCATATGCTATACCATAAAGGAAAACAAGAAGATAATCTGGGAGGAGTCGGAATAATAATAAATAAGAAACTAGTACCGAATGTTGAAATGTATAAAGGAATATCCAGTCGCGTCGCTTATATAATTATAAAAATAATAGAAAGATACAAATTGAAAACAATACAAATATATGCACCTACAGCAACAAATGACGATGAAGACGAAGTAGAAGATTTCTACGAAGAAATAAGTCAGTCGATAGAAGAAAATAAAACAAAAATGACAATGGTTATTGGAGACTTTAACTCTAAATTAGGAACAAAACAAGAAATCAACGAAACTAGAACTGGAGGCTTTGGATATGGAGAAAGAAATGAAAGAGGAAATAGAGTATTGAGCTTTATAGAAAAAGAGAACTTATACACTATGAACTTTTCTTCAAGAAGAAGGATACTAGAAAATGGACGTGGGCAAACCCGGATGGGAAGACAGAGAATCGAATAGATTATATTCTAACAACAAACAAAGAAAATATACAAGATGTATCAGTACTAAATAGTTTTACAACTGGAAGTGACCATCACCTGGTAAGAGCGAAAATATGTATAAACAAACAAATAGAAAGAACAAAATGGCTAGGGAAAAACAATCCAGTAGTAGATCCACAAAAACTAAGAAACAGAAGAGTACAATATCAAGAAGAGGTGACAACTAAACTGAGTCAACAAAGAAATTTAATCGAAAAAAGCATTGATGAAATAAACACAACAATTACTAAAGCAATAAAAGATTCCGCCTATAAAATTGCAACTGAAGAAAGAAATAAAAAAGAGGAACTCAGTGAAGAAACCAGAAAGATGATAAAAAGAGAAGAGAATTAGTAACCTCCAGGAGATGGAACACAACAGAGTAAAGAGAAATAAACAAATCAATACGGAAAGCAATAAGCAAAGAAAAAGGGGTGTCGATGGTCTAGCGCGGCAACGCGTTGCCACTCGAGGCCACGCGAATTGTAGTCGTTCCGCTGTGGTTCCGAATCTCAGCTGGGGCGACGGCATTTCTGTTAGTTAAGTTTATGCAGGCTGCATGAATGGTTAGTGTGTAAGGGACGTCCGCACCTCCCTGAAGTAATACGAATGCGGTTCCGGGGGGGTGGGACGGTAATATGAATAAAGAAAAAATAAGGAAAGAAATAAAACAACAACAAGAAGAATTGATAGAAAAAATAATAGAAGAAAACAAAAACATGAAGTGAATCAGAAGAAAAACAGAAAGAAAGCAGATGATTACACTGAAGAACAAAGAAAATGAAGAAGTAAGAAACGAAGAACAGATTGTAAAAATAATAGAAAATTTTTATAAGGAATTATATACTTCACAAATCCCCCGCAACCGGAAGTTGCCCGAGAACTAAATACAAAAATAATAAATGTAAACTCAGAAGAAATCCTAGAAATAAATGAAGAACAGATAGAAAGTGCAGTAAGGGAAATGAAAAATAATAAAGCTCCCGGAAAAGACGAAATATTAGCTGAAATGTTAAAAGAGGGAGGTGCAGAAATAATAAAGGCACTAAAGATATTGATGAACAAATGCCTCGAAGCAGGATAAGTTCCACAAGAATGGAACGAAGCAGTAACAGTATTAATATTTAAGAAAGGAGACAAGACAAAACTGGAAAATTATAGACCAATCACATTACTCTCGCAACTATGTAAGTTACTGACAAAAATTATAACAAAAAGACTTACCAGTAAATTAGACCAATACCAACCCAAAGAGCAAGCAGGATTGAGAGCCGGATTGACCACCTGCATACAATTGGAATATTGATTAAAAAATCGACTGAATATAATTTTCCACTGTATTTGGGATTCGTAGATTATGAAAAATCGATTGACAGTATAGAAATGTGGGCTGTCGAGAAAGCATTACAAAATTGTCGAGTTGATTACCGATACATAAAGCTAATACATAACATCTACGAGAAAGCAACGACCATCTTTAGGTTACATAAATATACTAACCCGATCCTAGTAAATAAAGGAGAACGCCAAGGAGACACGATATCCCCAAAACTGTTCACCCTTGCTTTGGAAGACGTCTTCAAAACAATAAATTGGAAAGACAAGGGAATAAACATTAACGGGGAGTACATTAATAATTTAAGATACGCGGATGACGTAATAGTAATTGCGAAAAATTTCGACGAGTTGCAAACAATGCTAACGGAATTAGAACAACAATCGCAAAAAATAGAATTAAAAATAAATCGAAAGAAAACAAAAGTAATGGTAAGCAGTGAAGAACAACGACAAATTACACTAGGGGCCGACGTAGTAGAACAAGTGGAAAAATATATATGAATCTGGAATAAGATTGGGTAAAGAAAATCAAACCGCGGAAGTAAATAGAAGGACAAGAATGGGATGGGCGGCATTTGGCAAGCTAAGTTTCGTACTGAAGTATAGTAATATACCGCAACATCTTAGAAGCAAAGTATTCGACATGTGTATCGTGCCAGTTTTAACATATGGTATAGAAACATGGACATTCACAAAGAAAAATGTAGAGAAGGTGGCAAAAATCTATGGAAAGAGCAGTGCTCGGAATATCGCTGAAAGATCCTGTGACAGACGCAAGTATTAGACAACAATCAAAAATAATGGACGTAAAAGAAAGAATGGCACGCCTTAAGTGGCAATGGGCCGGACACAATGAAAGAAGACAGGATGATAGATGGAACAACATTATACACAAATGGCGCCCATGGGAAGGAAAACGAAGAATAGGAAGACCGCAGATGCGGTGGAGTGATGACCTCAAGAGAATTGGCGGATTCGGATGGACAAGAACGGCAAGAAACCGCCAAGAATGGAAAAATTTGGAGATGGCCTATGTTCAATATGGGACTTCCTAAAGAGGCTGAACAGAGAGAGAGAGAACCCTGTACTTGATGTCTGGATCTTGCAATGCGGATTTTAATTGGCTGTATTGTTCCTAGTTAGTATTTTCCTTTTTTTTTTGTTCCTAGGCGTTACAGTGTAAATAACTATTGAGAATATAACACGATTATATATTTTAAAATTTTCAGAAATTATTTTATCTGTAAGATCGATCTACTCTTGAATCACTGTTAGTTTTTGTGAGTTGGTGCAGCCGTATTTAGTACTGCGAGTATGTTGGTTGTCGAGGCAAAGTATGGCAAGCAACTGCCTTGTCGAGAATCTTTCTCAGCCAGCAATCGAGCAATCAGCGGCGAAAAAATGGCCTCCAATCAAACTTATAGGTATCCGCTTGACAATCACAAGTTTATATTTCTTCGATTCACTGTCAGCACATTTACACTCGCCTTAATATCGCACATAATATTGCTTCTATGCTCTAGTTAGTAGTGTAAACTCAAAGTCTGTACATTTTTAAAATTAATTCATATTCTTAATATACAACCTCTCATTAACTACGTTACATAGTTACATCTATGGTCGATTTTCACAACAATTCAAATTTTAAACAGCCGAACTTGTCAATTTTTTACATTACTAACGTTGTAGCTATTCCACCAGTTATACTATGGACATATTCATTTAGTAATTTAGAAATATCTTTCAACTGTAAACTGAGCTACAGAGAATGCAAAAGACATCCTAGAGGGGTCCGTAATTAACGCTTCTAGATGTGTTATAACGTGTGGTGTATATCAAAAATAATTAAACAGATAAATAAATAGCAAGTAATCAATTCAAATCGTGTTCTACTTTATTTTATTTTATTATACTTGAAAGCCTAAAGAACATACATTACGAGCATTACACATTTGCAGACTTCCGAATTTTCTATTTCAAAACTTCCATGTTTAGATTTTTCAGAACAATATACTAAATTAGAGTTATTAAATGAAGAATTTCTAGTACGTTTAAAGAACTAAATTAACACTTAATTTTCGTTTAACCACAATGAACATTCCATACGGTCTGACACTTCCTTTCCCATACGTCACCTGCCTGCACACCCAGCAAACCATTTTTCAAATTCATTATAAATAGATGATAGATTCGGCTAATATTAACCGACATAAATCATGTAAAAGCCCATAATACAAGTATTAACATGGATTTTGAGAGGATCAGCGGTAAATTTTATATGGAAGGGCTGTCCATTGTTCGGTGAAGAGGTGTTATGACGTGTTCGGAAAGGGCTGGATCTATTGTGAGGGGATAATGCGGCCGATCGGTATTGATATATCGATGTATCGATGGGCATTAGAGCATTTTGCAAGTTCTGTTTGCTGGTTGCTAATTCAGGTACGCTCCTTTGTTAGTCAAGTACTTTGTTAGAGCCGATTTAGCAACGTCGGAAGTCATTGACGTTTCTATTTACTTTTGGCATTTTTTACAGGAAATTTATTACGAATTCACTAGCGAACCGTCGCGTTTATAGTTATAGTCATAATTTATTACGATTAGATTGAATATTAAACATTTATAACCTTACTGCAGCGATGCATTCACTCTGGTTAAACTTTACATTGCATAAGTTAAATCCATTTGATTTATCCTATGAATAATGTATACCTTTGTTAAAAAAATCTAAGCTTATATCGATGTAGACTCGCTAACTAAGTGTTTGAATTAATTCCACGCAAATTATGTGTAACTCCCCGGAATGCAGGGAATTATAACCTTTTTATTGCTTGTACAGGAAATGTATTATGGCATTTTTTCCACTGCAATTATATTGAATAGCTCGGCTAACATCTCTGATTCATCTTTGAATTAATTTACTAGCAATAATAATAATAATATCGTTATGTGTGCCTGTATGACAGGTGAAATAAACGAATGGAGGTTCGAGAAATGTTGAATCAATGACAACATCGTTTAAACTGGATTCGAAGTTGATTATACGCGGCCGTCTTCGGAATCCTTCAATCATTATAAGTGTTCTTCATACATTTGCACATAATAAACCACTTTCAAGCACAATTTCATCTAATATTGTGCGTGCGATAAAGACATTATAGGTTCTCGAAAATCTCTTTTTAATTGAACATTATAGCAATGTGCTCTGTTGGAGAAAACGCGATAATTGCACCAACTGATGGGCAGAAATTACAGAGCGAGGAGGTATTTTAGTTTTTATTCGGTACGTATGTAAACTATAATTACATTTTTGTTTAATACGTATCATAAAACACCTTCCGCGAATCACTATTAATTTTGCGGCTGAGTTTTAATCTTCTTGTGCCAATTGCGGCTACGTCCCCTGAAAAATGATGCAGTAACGACTTCTGAATTATAGTTTCCAAGACCGTCCATGTCATCGTTATAATAAACGTTCTAATGGTTTTCAAAACGTTTAATAACTATAATGATATGCAATTACTTAACGTTCTTTAAAATGTTCAATTAATTAAGTATTATGTATTCAGATGGAACGCTGGGTTCTTTTTAAATTACATCTTATATGAGAACATCTAAATTAAAATATCGTGATATTCCCACGTTTATGAGTTTTAGAAAAAATAGAGTTCCTACCCAGTTTTGAAGCTTCTTCTTCTACTTCGTTGGGTTGCTACGGTAATTGCACCATTCCAATAGAGTGCTTAACCATGATGTTCCGTCTGCTAAGTATGCTTCCTCCTGTGATAGGATACAGTAATTCATATCTTTCTCCTCACATTACCTCTATTCAGCCTCCTTGATTTCGTCTTTGAACATAGGTCTCCTCCAAGGTCTTCCACTATTCCCTATTTCTTGCTGTTCGCATACATCCCAGTCTTCCCACTCTCTTAAGGTAATCTACCCAACGCATCTGTCTTCCTTTCTTTCTCTTGCCATACCAGGGTCTCCATTGATTGATGTTACTCCATCTGGAGTAGAGAAAAATGCAAACTAGTGAGTTTCTATGTCACCAATATGTTTTCACAAATGCCTCCTCAAGAGTGTATTCCTTAGTTAAATAATATTTTTATCAACAAAAATGTTGAATTAACAAAACCAAATGAGTTGATTCAATTCTTCAAATTTTGCATTAATAAAAATTATTTAATTTTGAATGATGAAATGTATCTTCAGAAACGCGGTTTACCAATGGGAAGTCCAATTTCACCACTTTTAGTTAATATATTTATGGAACATTTAGAATATCGAATTTTGAGTATAGAGTTAGAGGTGCAAGAATGAGTGATTTAAAACTTGAACACGGAAGCTTCATAAAATTTCTATCGAAAGAAGGCAATCATCCAAAGAATATCCATGAGATAATGGTGGCTGTGTATGGGGAAAATAGCCCGTCATTTCAAATGGGACAGGAAGTCCATTCAGGTTGACCCAAAGTGCGGCAGACCTCTTGAAGCACGAACACAGGAGGCCATAAAGAAAGTTGAAGATTTGGTGTTGACTGATCGAGTGACAGTTTCAGTTATTGCAAGAGAAGCAGGTATATCAGAAACAACTGTTTTTAAAATCCTTCATGAAGATTTGGGAATGAGCAAGTTTTCAGCAGGGTGGATTCCCAGGCTGCTCGCTCCTGAACAAAAACTGTGTAGACGAGGATAATTTGGCGGCTTTATCCAAGATGAGGACTTCTTCTTTAAAATTGTAACTGGGGATGAGACCTGGGTACACCACTGGGACCCACCTACGCAACAAGAGTCCATGCAATGGCTTCATAAAGGCTCTCCACGACCCAAGGACCCAAGAAGGCGAAGACGCAATTCTCAGCGGAAAAAGTGATGACCACAGATTTCTGGAATGCTGAAGGGATTTTATGGGTTGAGTATATGCCAACAGGGTCTACAATAACAGGGAATGTTTACAAAGCAACAATAATCAATTTGAAGGCAGATATACGCGAGAAAAGACCTCACAATTTTTCCCAGAAAACAGAACAACTGCAGGGCGCATAAAGCACGAATCGTTAAAGCAGCAATTGATGAATGCGGCTTTGAGAAATTACAACATCCACCGTACAATCCCGACCTCCCTCCCTGCAACTATTATCTCTTTCAAAAACTCAAAAAGCATTTGAGAGGGCGTCGCTTTTTGTCGAATGAGGATTTGAAAAACTCTGTAGAGTCGTATTTTGCAGAGTTACCAAAATAATTTTTTTTCGAAGGCATAACGTTATTAGAAAAACGTTGGAATAAGTGTGTAAGGGTTAATGGTTCTTATGTAGAAATATAAAATTTTGTTTGTTCTCTAACTTGTTTCCTTCATACTTGGGTAAATAACACAAAAGGCTCCCCTCGCATATAGGAGAAAAAGGCTGAAATTATAATCAAAACAAGTACATTTAAAATAATTTATACAACAACAAGAAACAGTTTCAACATCTTCTACAACGCAACAGATAGAACTAACGATTTGTTAAAATTGGGTATTTACAAATTAAATGTTCACAGTGTAATTATGTATACATAGGTCAAACAATTAGAAATTTTGATACCAGATACAAAGAACACATACGCTCATAGAAATACAAACACCCAGAAAAATCTAATTATGCTAAACACTTATTAGAACACAAACATGCATTGACATCATAATATAATAACATTTTTACATTTCTGTCACGATAAACTTACCATACATTGGATATACACGAAGCCTTTCAAATTCACAACACACTTTACTAAATACACTTTTATTGAACGAGCAAATTGAGCCAATAAATTTGCCGCTATTGGAAGTTTTGGAATAGAAGGCCACAGCCAAGTCTGAAATCAAGATCCAGGGTGCTGTAGCCCTAGCTACAAATGTTTACAATATTTAATGCTTTCTGAATATGACATGTAAAATGTCGATATACATACGTATAAAGGACAAAAATAAATACCTGCTGAAATTGAGTATATTATTATTATTAAAATTTAAATATCTGTTTGCTTTTCTCCGTTTATGGCCACCCACACGACATTTTTAACTACATAATGAACAACAACGTTGCTAGTTTTTTTCATTTGCACAAGAGAAATGACGTAGAAAATAGACCGGTGAGATACGAAGGCTTAGGTATCATTTTTCAATACTGTGTAGAACCTTTAAATAATTCTCGATCGAAACTTGATTCTGTGAAATCATTTCTTTTTAGATTTTTATATTTACCAAATAATAAAACAATAATAATTTTACAAGCTAAAAAATATTTTTTTTGTGGCGGCCGTTGCTAGAGGTTAGCGCGTTAGACTTCTACGCTAAAGGTCCTGAGATCAATTCCCAGTGCCCAAACATTGGGTTTTTAACGGTCGTTCTCCCTCGCAAGGCGATGGCAAACCAGCGAGGTATTCTGCCTAGTAAATCTTCGCTGGAGTAGAAGTGTTTGCAATTCCCGTGGTTCGGAGCCCACGTTAAGCTATAGGTCCTCTATGTCTGTGGCACTCTAAACGCGCAACACAGGCATAGGAGAGAAGATCGCTACGTCTCGTAAGAGATATAGCACTCTAAGAAGCAGAGAAAAAATAATTTCCTTTTTCATTGTTACGCTTTATGATATTTGATATTATTAATTTTTTGGTTATTAAACTAATAAATACAAAAGCAGGAAGAAGTAAAACAGAAACGGTACGGAATCAGAGAATCGTAGAAAGAAGGTGTGACTTTCCTGTCTTTCAACATGAAGAAGTTGCCCATGTCGTTTTGTATCGCCTTTCTATTCGAGTCAGTTAAAATTTGACAAATCTAGCCGAACATTTTTTTTTCTTTTAAGCTTTTTTCTGCAACTTTAATCTTTAAACTAGTGACGTTGAACTGAACGTTGCTTAAAGCTTTTAATGACAGCATGCAAGTCACAAATGTTGAAACATACTGTATTAGCCTAAAGTTATTAATTTAATATATTGGTGTTAGAATAATGTAGCCTCTTAGTAACTATAACTATGAAAACCTTCGAAAATGACTACTTTAACTAATTGAGCACCGTTTATTATATTGAAACCCTTTCTAGGCAAATTAGGTAATTTAATTGACTGCTCCCCGTAGCTTGTTCATATGGACTTTAAAACGTACAGTTTACCTGATTACTTTCTCTTTGGATGCACCAGTATTTGTTTATAAATATCTCATAAATCATTAACATCTATTTTGAATCCAACCTGTTTTTAGTCCTACACTGTTTAAATAATAAACGTGTTTTGATATCTACCATTGCAGAATGAAAATCCCTTCACAGCGTATTAATAATTACAATTCGAAATTAAACTTCTACATAACAAAAGCATCAATCCAGTAGATTTACAAATATGCATCTGTTTTTCATTATGCGAAGTTGTATCTCTTACCAGTTCGGAATTCCAGTCGTAAGCTTTGAATTTGAGACACACTGTATACCTTTGTAAATATGCGGAGACAGTTTGACGTATGGGAACGTCTAAGCGAACTGTTTCGATCATTTTTATATTAACAGTTACACGTACGTTTGCCATAAGAAGAAATTTTGATAAATGTTTAACACCGAGTTAAAATTTACATTTCTCAGTTCGTTAATCAAATTATGATTTATCATTAGTGAATATGATATGTTGATCCTTCTGAACTCTTTAACAGATAATCGATAATGCATTGCGAAGGTTGTAGGTGTAGTGGGGATTGTATCAGCCAAATCTCTTCTGGATATGTACAGAAAATTGCCGTTATGATATAAATTGTTACTAAACGCTGTCATGCAATAAACAAATATGTTCGGGTTGTATGATTGACACATAAATCGTTCCGATTTGTATAATACAATTTTTACGTTTCCCCAAAGACGAGATCATTAATCCTTGTTTTTGCCCGTTACAAAAAACCCAAAAGCTTTCAAATAAAAATTAATCACTTACGTCATGAACTGCCATTCCAATCTCCTTAATGTATGTCAATTCCACTTCTTTATTTCCTCATATTCAATGCTCACAGCGAGGAATCTACAAAAACAAACATTTTATTCAGAATGCATCGCATCTGGTATACAATACCGCGACAGAATTTCGAACAAAGCAAATATATACACGTCTGTCCAGAGACAAGGAATCTCAGCATGTCCTGAATGAAGGGTATAAACAATCACTACCCGCGGTTGATTGCGAGGACAATGCAACCCCGAGAGCTGTTGTTCTAAACCGGAACTCCCGCCTGAGATACTCGATCCTGTAAGTGCTTTTTGCATATCTCCTACCAACGAGAGGATTACCAACGAAATATGAATCATAATTCTTGTATGAGACTGAATTCTTGCGAGGGATAAAAACGTGGATTAGGTTCTTATGTTTTCAAACAACGGTGTAAGAGTCAATTCAGAACGTTCTAATAATGCTGACGCTAGTATACTAGGAAGAATCCCAAAATCCCAAGATAGAAATTCAACTCTCCCTCGAAAGATAAATTGTTTGCATTTTTTAACTGATTAAAATCGTTTTTCGTATCTATATAAAAATGTCAATTTCCTTAATCTAAATATAAAAATATATTAGCCATTAGTGTGAAACGATTTTGATTACATAATGGGAATCGATTGTTTATCCATGATAGGTTCTACAACTTTGCTAGAATGGGAATCCGATTTTAGAATCAAAAATGGTATAGTGATTCTAGAATCGACACATGGATTCCAATTCTAGAACGAGAAGGTAAACCTAACGTTTCAGAGTTGATGGAAAAAAATTGCAAGAGGCAATGCAGAGAAGAGACACGAAGATGCATGAAATGATAAAGAAAAACAACAAAACTGCTTAAAGAGGAAGCGATGAGAATTGTAGGAACTCCAAGAAGAAGAAAAGTAACAAATAGAAATCTTCTTGAGTAACATAAGGCAATGCTTTTTACTTTTAATTAAATTAAAATAATAATAGTTACGGAACTCATCAGAACGTATCTATATGTAAATAATATAAATTAAATAATACTTTAAACCGGGACGAATACGTTAAGGACAACGTAGGTAATGAGAACTGTGGAGATGAGGACACTGAGAATGATACAAGAAAAAACTCTGAGAGACAGAATTAGAAATGAGCATATAAGAGAAACATGCAAGGTGGATGACGTAGCGGAATGCGTAAGGCAACGAAGAAAATATTGGAACAAAACGTCGATAGGATGGTGTAACGATTTCCGCGTCTAACAGAAGGCAACCCGTTTTACATATATAGGAATTTTAATATTTCGAAGTTCGTTCAGGTCAAGACGACGCTGCGCGGTTTTGAGTTTAAAATTTTGGGGGGAAGGAGACTCTAAAAGACAATTTTCCGTAATTAGGTCAGTGGGTTAAACATTGTCAACCTTACCGGACATTTGTTGTGAATAATGAATTATTTATTGAAATCGTTTGTCGATTGGGAATTAGTTTTCCGCTTTGAGAGTCACTTCACCCAGGAGCTTTTCTCATAGTTGAAGGGAAACAAATCACCAGGAATTTATTTTCCAATATAAAATTTACTCCGGTAAAGAAGATTTGGTTTGGTGTTATGCTAGAATCCATCAACTGGTGAGATGGTTATAACCAGAAATTGTTGTCTTATCGTAATTTCCATAATCTTAATTCTAATCTCAGATAAATTTAATTAGGTAAAATTCCTACAGCGGGACTTCCAGAAATTAAGACGACGCAGTAGAAAAACTCTACATTTATACGTATTGTTCAAATTGATACGCTGTCCTCGCCGAGTAACCTTGTGAGGGTTTTTCCCGAACCGAGTGGACACCTGGGTCTATCGATAGAGAGTCTGGTGTATGGTAGAGCTGATTGCCGCTACGTATTGATCAAGGGAAGTGCATTTTTAAAAACTGTATAACCTTGTCTTGTTGTTTACGATTTCGTTATGTTTATTTAAGAATTAATTTATTAATTGAATGGGGTCAACGAATTGTGTCATTGGGATTTAATTGGGGTTATAAGTACATATGAAGTACTATTGTAATATTCCATATTCCAATTTTACGTAAAGCAGATATACAGGGTACTTCGAAGTTACGGAATGCGCTAAAAATTTCTAGCATATGGTTGTGTAGCGCAATAAAGGTCCTAAAAATTGTTTGAGTGTTGTCAAGTTAAGTTTCGTTATATTCTGGTAGAGTAACTTAAAATTGGGACTTCTACTTTTATTTTAAATCATTGTTCTTGCATAGACATTTTAGAACTGTGAATGGGTTTTGTTAGTTTATCAAGTAAACAGAGATTTGGTTGCAACTTGTCTTTTATTTTACCACGAAGTATTTGGATTTAAGTCTACGTAAAGGATAGATATAAATAATATAAAGGTAGGTGATTATTTTTCTTGGGGTCCGACTTCTCATTTACCACCTCGGACGATGCTAGAAAATTATAAGTCGGTGGCGCCTATTAATTATTTGTTTTGAACCTACTCCTTCTTCGATTGAGTTTCCGGGAATCTGCCATCTGTCAATGTGTAATTGTCTACCTAAACAGGGGCGGAGTGATGAGGTTGTTTTTATAATTCAACCAATTTTTGTATATAGTAAAGATTAAAGGCGTGACAATGGATAATAGTAAACTACCAAAAAAAAGAAGGAAAACCCGTGAGCAGAAGATCTGCAGAACGACCAACAAAACGTTGGATATATTGGATATGTACATCGGAAGATGCTTAGCATGAAATAAAACAGGATAAAAATCCTACCTAAATGAAAGAAGACGAAGAAGAAGAAATAATACTTTGGTGTACTCAATATTTTCATTTCTAAACTAGTAGTTAGTATGACCACTGCCATTGTGTAACTACTTAAATACTGTTTTATGATAACTCAAAAATTCCTTTTCTGAGTTTTCCAATATTCTAGAGTCTAGACAACTAACATAGGATGTACATTTCGGATATCTAAAAAAATACAAATAATATAATTTTATAGTTTATTTATTTATTAGTTATCATCAGTTATTATTGTTGTTTGCAAGACCGCTTTTTGTAAAATGTCAGAGCAATTTTATAGAACTATTCGTTAAGCCAGTGACAATGATATGTATCATAATAATTGTTATATTTGTGTTTCTTCTATTTTAGCCTACCCACACAAAATTTGTAACTTCATTATAAGTATCGTTGGCAAGAACACCCAGAAAGAATGGATAATGAGCGACTACCCAAAATATATTTCCGATACCGAGTAAAAGAAAGCAGGAATGTAGGAAGGTCGAAGAAGAGATAGAAAGATCATCTAGAATAGACATAGCATCTAAAATAGTATCGCAACGGACTTATGTCTAAAGCTTGAAGGAAGAAGGAAGAAGAAGAAGGAAATAAAAGCTTATGATGACGATGCCAATTTTCCCATTTACAGTGTTAATTTTTTTATTAAGGTTCCTATACTCGCCAAATGTAATACGACAAAATATAAGCGAGTTTATGTACCACTTACCAACACACCGTAGAACCTCGAAACAGAATGATTTTCGATTCTATGAATCGATTTTTGGTATATATGATGTCTTTTTTTTTCATAAAAAATAATAATAAAATTTTACATAGCTAAAAAATAATAACCCTCCGTTGAGGTTATTGTTATACTTTTAATATTTGTTCTCATTACATTTTTTACTTATTTAACTAATAAATATACATTACGAAAAAAGTCAAACATAAAAATAGCTCGAAATAGCTGCCTATGTCGGCTGTTAACACGACCTTCTGTCAACTCAGTCGAAACGCGAAAAACCTAGCTAAATTTCTCTTATACATATATCCAGCGGTTCTTGCTACAACTTTTATATTTGAACTAGCAAGGCTTCGCTCGTTTTTAATGAGAGCAAACACACTTAGCATTAAATCCTACATGTTTAAATTTAGCTTGTCTAGCTTATAAATGAAACCTTGTATATGGTATTTCCAAGCTTCCGACAAATATCAGCTACGGCTATGGCCTTCCAGTTGTCATACAGGATGTCCAAACATTTTACCATATGATTCGTGAGGTGTAACAGATATCTATAAAACCAATTAATACCAGCTCTCGACCTGAGTGTTGCGCAGATTTAAACTACCCCCGGGCGTCCGAATCAGTGTAATTTACCAATAGGTAATTGCGTTCGCTTCCTGCGGTACCATTCACGGTACGTCTGGAAAAGTGGAATATTCGGTTTCCCAAACATCCCGAAAATATCACTAAAAGTGCCGATATTAAAAAATTTGCCAAAAACAAATCGTTTCGAGAGAACTACAAAAACACCACCACTACGTCCCCCTGGTAAGGGTTAAGGTAAATTTTCAAAATCTTTATTAGTCACGCTTCAGCTGCTTCATTTAGTTTACCGCGGGGAGGCCGCCTGAAAACACGCCGTTGATTGAAAAATCTGCTTTATACTTTGTCTGTAGGATAAGAGTGATTCGAAGTTATTCTTCGATATAAAAAAATACTGCGTGTACAAGGCTTTTCTGCAGTTTTTGGGTTCATTCTCCTGTCTCAGCAATCTTCTATACATCGGCGTCCTGTTCTTTAAATACTTTAGCGAGGTCGTGCAAGTGGGGGTGCTTCTAAACAATGGTACAAAATTTGGTTTTCCTTGATTGTAAAGAACAGACATAGTATCGCAACCACTAAATGCACGAAGAAACAGAATATTCTCGGCTGCTATACCATATTTGAATAATTTTGTAGAGTACAATTCCCTGACGTTCGAAGGTAAATGTTTTTGTGAGATGATCCTAATCCTGTTAGCAGAACCAGCAGATCGATGTCCTTACCGATGTGCGTGACCTTGTTTAATCTTAAGAATGTTTCGTTTTAAACTGTGTTCTTGTATGTTAATCTTTGTTCCTTACCAAATTATAATCATATAACCATTTTGCGTGTATTCTGTCCGCTTCTCTAATTTAATTTAATACCTTGTTAAACTTAACTCTATTTTATTTTGATCTCCGTTAAAAGTAATGTGACGATTCTTGTAAGGTCAGCTGAGAATGATTGTTGCGCCCCTTACGGTGCAAGTAAATTAATATTTCTATTAGGAATAATTGCGTGAAAAGGTAAGTTCCATCACCCACAACCTTCGGATTGGCCATTAAAAGTATCGTGGAGCTTGAGCAATGCCGGATCTAGTAGTATTCCCGTTGACGCCCACACTTAGTACGACTTTATCCCGAATTCGATCAGATTTAAGCGCGATGTAGCCTCAACATAAACTCTCCCCCCCCTCCTCTGAGTTACGCTAGGGCATGCAGTCGTTTATGTGTCACAACCCCGTTTAAGCCCGTGACACATGACTTCGTGTGTTACGGGCCAAACGAGCTTCTTCGTCGACCCGCAACAGGATAGGTGGAAAAAAGCCTGCAGCTTACCTCAGAGGAGTAGGGGTGGTTTACGGGAACCGCTTACGGGAGGGAAATCTTCCTCATTGTGTACAGGGTAGATCAAAATTAATGGGCGCCACCTTCCAAATCTCAACAGATTAACAGTTCCCGTGGAAGGCCGAGAAGCCAGCAGCTTACGGGAGTCAAACTCACCTTTATTGTGCACATCATGCACACAAAGATAAAAATGCACAAAAATAAAAGATGTGGTAAATTTCAAGACAATATAATTCAACATGTATTAGTTTACTGACATGGTACTAAAATTATAACGGTTACATGGAAAATGGTAATATTCATGGTCGAATAATACAAGATTTTGTTGGAACGTTCGAACTGAAAAAGGCTCGCCGTCAGTGGCTTGCGATATTTAATTTCTTAGAACAGATCTACGCTGCCAGTGGCGTCGGAGTTTCGAATTTAATAAAATTTATGAATGCGCTTTACTTAACCAAAAGAAGAAAGAACAACTGGCGACTGAAGGTCGCTTTACGTCGCATTTAAAAAAAGGTTCAGCGCTTGAAACTTAAAAATTAAACTCGGAAAAGTTTTCATAACACCTAAAACAATTCTCCTACCTTAGTGTTATTCGGTAGGAAGTAGAGAGATAGGCAGGCACAATTTTGGGATGTTCTTAGGTCCGGAAAAAGGCATTCTGGGAAATTTCGAGACGAACTATTTGCTGCACCACCTTCCCAGTTTGTCGCAGCAACGGCACATGCAGAGGAACAAGAAATGGGCTCGATAATAATCCGCCAAAGGCGATCGGCAAATTCACAATTACTTGACATTCAAGTGCTAAAATTCCAGCGTGTTTCTTTAAATCCGACACTTGTCGATGGTTCTGTTCACCCCACGGTGACAACAGCCATACGAAAATTCACGCGATGGACAACCATGGAAAACCCAAGCCGCCCCTACAGTACTTGATTACGGCGCTTATCGCAAGCACCGGGCCGAACGAAGATGTTAAGTCGACTCCAGAGAAAAACGAACGAAAGCATCCACCAGCTGGAAGATTTCATCATATTGCGAAATATGGTGCAAGAATTCTAGAACAATATGACATGTAGGACCCCCTTCAAGGGCAGATCAAGCGTGTAGACAAAATTTTAATCGGCACTTCTATATGATAACAAGAAGAGGTCCACACCAAGCTGTATTCGGGAAATATCAATATAGTAATCGGCTACAGAGCGGCAATTAAAATAAAAGTTTAATTCAGATGAACTGGCAAAATCAAACGAACATAACACATGTTACAAGTATTTGTACTTGCTTAGTGACATTTTCTAGCTTATCACAAACAAATCATTTAAGAACATAATGTATACAACCACAGTCTTAAGATTTAGTTTAATTTTCTTAACATCAGAACAATGCCAAGCCCCTGTTACCAATTTTACTTGTTTAGCATGACAAGCAACGAAAAAGGTATCTTTTTTTCTAACAGTAGGCATAATTAATGTTTGATGGATTGCCTACGAAAAAAGCTGCACTAGATTTTGAATTCCAATGACAATTTAGAAAGTCTGGATATCTCTGCATTAGACCAAATCTCGAGAGTCAAGTATTTTGCAGAAATTAAAACCCATACCGTAAATACACATAAGATCCATCAAAAGATTCAACTCAAGTATCTAATCTTGTAGTACCTATAATGTATTGTAACTGCAGACAAATTAATTAATAAAAGATGCTTTCCACGAAATCCACTATTTCGCTATTTCCTTGTAAGTGAGCACATCCCGAAGTTAATTGCGCTGGAGCCATACAAAGAGCAACATTAAAAGTTTCTAGGCCGTACGCATTAAAATTTCCTGGAAAATTCAACTTCTTAAATCTCCAGCCGCTTTATTCGAACCATTTCTAGATGTCGCATCTCGTAAACAGAAGCGAGCATTTCTTTAGAAAACGTCACCCCTATTTTCAGGGAATCCGTATTCATACGAAGCAAACGACACGTGGGAGCGAGCAAATTACACATAAATGTGTTGAAGTATTTCGTATAGCATCCATCAAAATATTCGAGAGACGATGCAAATTGAAATCCATCAGAGAAACCCCGCGGACCTCGCGACATCCAAGACGTCTATTGTTATCCGCAGCCTTGCCTCATTTTCATATTTCTACTCGCCTTCCCCTAATATTCTCCCTTCTCTCATCATTTCCCTTGCGTATATTATTGATCTTAATAACATATCTTCTTTCTTTCGCCCGCACTGCTTGCTTCTGTTAAGCATCCAAATAAATATATGACCACTTATCGTGAATGCTGCGCGCATTCTCTGGTTATTTATATCCGTTGTAATTCAAAATTGTCTGCTTTAATGCGAAATATATACCTGCAGGTTAGAATTATTTATATTTCAACGCGGTTTGCGTTTCCGATTTCTTCCTTTCCGGATCTATTTATAAGGAAATTAATTAAAGATTAAATTTCGCGGGAAGAAAATTCTCCAATTTTTATCTTCACCTTTTCACATTTCATAATGCATCTCTGCAGGAATCCACAAAGCACTTAAACACGTTCGCCATAACGATAGAAATCACGTAGCTACATGGTTTATCTGCGATCTCGCTCAAGGGGTAACCTTTCCGGGTATCTTTTACATCGCAACCTGCCTCTACACCTTGAGAGATATTGATTATGCTGAGCAGAATCATTTCGCAGATAACAGCCAGGTACAGGCAGGGCAAAACTGTAATTCCTGTACACTTCCCCCTTATGTTCTTTGCACAACCCGCTAATCGAAGCGTTATTATTAAACGAGATGAAAATTGCAGGGTGCGCTGAAGATCGAAAATGGAAATTGTCGTTTTCGACAGATAACGTAAAAGATTAATAGCAGAGCACACCTAAGGCCATTTATGCATACTTTCAACAACAATCGTGCTGCGTTCTAATAGTAATTCCATTTCAATTAATAAAACTCCTGACTGGAGGGAATTATATTGTAATTATTTCTCATTTTGTATCATAATAACTAATTACCTTCATTAATCAATTCTTAATAAGCGTTGTTGGAGGAAATTATTTACTTCCATAAAACAACCAGTTACCCATAAACAGCATGTTTATTACACTTGTAAAACAGCTATAAAAAGATAAAAACATGCAAATCAAAGGCAAGCATGGTACAAAACGGGGTTCCAGCTAGGAACAATTTTATTAAAAGGAGGGGAAGACGTACTAGACACCTTTTTCGATTTCTTAGCTTCGTTCTTGCATTAGTCAAACTGTCCGCCCCTTGGGGATCTCATCACACACTCACATACGATACGCCGAGCTTTCAGGGGTGGAACTGACGCCGCCTCCGCCAATTTCTTATATTCCAGCTCTATTCGGACCGTCTCGATATCTGCTAAAGCGGAATCGATATAAAAATGGCGAGAAGTTATCCACATGCACCTGTTCCTACACAAGAACGTTGCGATTTCACCTTGAGATACATTCTGGCGACACATGCTCTCAATTCTTTAAGTTTTAAGCTCCTGAAGTTCATTTCCAATAAATTACGAAAATTGAAATCACTAAAAAACAAGAAAATTTAAAACTACCAGTGAAGAAATAGTTACGCTTGTACATAAAACGTAATTTTCCTTGTTTTACCTTCGTAGCAATGCGTATAAAATCAAAATATTAAAAATTGATTTTAGAAAACTGTTTAAAACATTTATTTTGGTCAGTTTTGCAACTAAATATTTACTATGTAAAAAGGTACCATCAGAAGATGATTTTAACAGTATTAATAATAACTGTAACACTTACTGAATAGTGTACTACAACTGGCAAAATGGTTATTTCTCATCTTTTTTGCCATTATTTGCTGTTAATTCTTAATGATTCTAGCAGTACATATATCCTAAAAGCTGCAAAAAGCTATGGGAAAAGACCAATTCATGATATGGCTTATGTTACATACCAGTATCCAGCTGACGAAGGTTTGTATAACTGAGTCATGTCTAGTAGTATGTTGTAATCATATGACTTTTCAATAATAGCTTTGTTGTAAGGTTTTGGAGAATTATCAACGCTAGTGCCTTATATTGCTTAATATTCGTGGAATTAACCGTCTCTGAGGGTCTCGTTTCGTTGGAAGACTTAAACGTCCTTTAATGTACTTAGCTGTGCATTACGTTTTCCCATATTTTTCAAACGAATTATTCTTGAATTTTACTGATTCTTCAAAAATTTACTTGTTTTGCTGGAAAGCTTTAGGCAAGCACCAATACAATACAATAATACAATAAAATATATATCTGATTCATCAAATTAATTCTCTTTTGGAAGTTTCGTATAGTTAGCGTTCCTTGGACAACTATTAATATACGTAGCTGTGGACTTTGTTGCTTCGTGTTTGTGAAATATATCGTTTCTGAAGGTTAATAGTTTTGAAAATATTGAATTTAATGGTAAAAAGGACTTTAAACAACCACCAATGCACTTGGTTATAGATTATGTTTCCTAACATTCGTCGAATCAATTCCTTTTGAGGATATCATCTCGTGGGTAAGTCTTGAGCAACTATTAATAGAATTAGCTGTACATTATCTTGCCTCATTTTTTCCAAATAAATAGTTCTTTAAAGTAAATAACGTTTCAAAAATAAACTCACTTAGTTTAGGAAGCTTTAAGCAACTACCACTACTACTGCCTGAGTGGTATGGATTATGTTTCCTAATATTAGTCCAACCCTGTTGTTTGAGAAGCATTGGGCAACCAGCAACGTATTCAACTGTAGTTTGGCAATGCCTTGTAATGAAGGTTAGTGATATTTCACGGAGTTGGTACTTAAAAGTGCCTTAGACAACCACCAACGTACTCAGCTATATACTGTATTATTTAGTATACGTAGAATCAGACTTACTGATCTTACGATAACGGAGCCTACGCCAAGCTGTAGGTCTGTGCTGCCCACTGTAAGAAGAAAAAGATGATATTACTGCATAAGAGCTACACGTCTGGTCATTATAGGGTTTAAAAGAATTTCTAAAATAATGTAGATATAATTCGTTTTGTCTATAAATAGAGAAGCCACTAACATACTATATTGTTAAAGACAGTCATGTAGAGAAAAAGTCCTTCATTCAAAAGACTATTTTATTTTGTGAACTTGATCATGTTCATGATGGCACTATATTACATCCGTTCCAGTTCGGGTTCAGAGCAAAGCATGCAACGACGCATCAGCTAACAAGAATTACAGAAGAAATAGAGAAAGAATTTGAAAATAAAAAATACAGCGCCATAGCCTTCCTAGACATCGCACAGGCTTTTGATAAGGTGTGGCATGAAGGTCTACTATATAAACTTCTAGATTTTAAAATACCACCTTACCTTCAGCATGTAATCAAATCCTTCCTAACTAATCGTAAATTTGCAGTTAGAATAAATTCTACGACATCAGAAATAAGAAGATGCAATGCCGGAGTCCCTCAGGGCTCTATCCTTGGCCCCATGTTATTCAACCTGTACGTACACGATATACCAACTACTGACGTTAGTTCCTTGGCGATGTACGCTGACGATACTGCCATCATATCCCAACATGAGGATCTACCAACTGCGGTGCAACAATTGCAAGACAGTGTAAACATTATTAGTGACTGGTTACGAAAATGGTGCATATCACTTAGTGCAAGCAAATGTGAAGCAAAAATCTTCTCTCTCAGACAAAAAATTCTTATGAAGAACTTATCAATCGATAATAGTGAAATACTGTGGAACCCAAAGGACAGTGCAATTAAGTATTTAGGGGTCTACATGGACAGGCGCCTTACATGGGGATACCACATCAACAAAAAATTAACTGAATGCCACACTAGATTGACAGTACTATACTCCGTACTAAACAGAAAATCTACACTAAAAAGTGAAACTGCAACACTTATCTACAAATCAATTTTGAGACCGATAATGACATATGCTTGCTCGGTATGGGGAGCAGCAAATAAAACGCATATCAATAAACTCCAACGAATGCAAAACAAAATCCTTAGAATAGCCATCAACGCTCCTGGGTATGTAAGAAACTCTCAAATCCACGAAGAACTAAGAATTCCTGAAATTACTGAATTTATTAAGAAGATCACCTTTAAGTATTTTCGAACACTCAACTCGTGCTCAGGGGCAAAACATTATTCTATTGGTAAAAAACCAATGCATACAAGGCTTAAACGCCAACTTCCTCAAGACATTTACTATTAATTAAGTGAATTTAAATAAACTAATGTTAAACAAGTAAATTAGAGATTGGGGAACCTCACGGTTACCTCGTTAGAAATAGGGTAAAGCTAAAGTGTTAAATATCATCACCACTGTCTTGTATAGCATTTTGTATGCTGAACTGATATTATCAAAAAAAAAATTGTGAACTTACGAGTACATATTTAGATCAAACGTGGTGAGTTTATATATTATAAATCTGGGCGTAAATTTCTCAAACTAATTTTAAAAGTTTTAAATGGACTAGGACTAGTGCAATATTTATACAAAATATCATATTGTTTTTATATTAGTTGTATCTTCGAGTGCTTTATCGCTTACGAGACGTCGTGACCTTCTCTCCTATGCCTGTGTTGTGTGTTTAAAGAGCCACACACATAGAGGACCTACAGCTCAACGTGGGCTCCGAATCACGGGAAGTGCAATCACTTCTACTCCAGAGAAGATTTACTAGGCAGAATACCTCGCTGGTTTGCCACTGACTTGCGAAGGAGAACAATATTTTAATAATTTACTTTTCAATGTTAACATTATAGAAAATGTAGTCAGTGGTTGTTATCATTTTTTTATTTCATGTTCTAAACATGACCCTAAAAACTAGCATAGATAAACTATTGCTTATACGATACTCGTATCATAATGCAATGCGAAATATTTTAAATTTTGTGAAGCAGTATTTAAAAGACACTGTAAAAATGTGTTCCTGTTAGTACTGTATTAGCACTTTCAAAAATATTATACATCCCTGTCTCTCTTAGGATATGGCGACAGTAGAGGGCCCCAATATCAACCTTGTGCAACATCACCAAATATCATCATTTATAGAATACCATGAATTAGTTGGTGGAAGATAATTCTGTTGGCAAACATAACTTTTGACATTATTCATGATATTAAGATACGTACCGCTTAGGATGTAACAATAGTAGAGGCCCCGAATATAAACCTTATGTAACCCCAGTGACTATCGTCCATTATTATTATAAATTAGTTATTCAAAACTAATTCTGTTTAATAACGTAACTCGTTATATCATTATATATTGAGATACGTTGAAAGTTTTAAAAATAATATAACCGATGACAGATATTCGACTGCCATTTTGCTTACAACCCTTTTTATATAGTCAAAACGTAAACAATTCGACAGATTATTTCCAAATAATCATTAGCTGTTACAGTTCCATGCAGCCAGACAGATTAAGAGGGCAAAGTAGTAATTTTGTAGTAGGTCACGACTTTTCAAATGCAAATGTCAGAAAAATCGAAAGATAAAAATCTTGCTAATGAATGCAAACAAGCCGGGGGTTGTAACTTGACCTATCCCAAGTCTGTTTAATTTCACTCTTTAAAACACTTTCCCTCGGCTTCCATTCACGTTCATTATTCCCCTCGTGACCCAGTTTGCTTCTTTAATAAGCGCGCAGAACGCAAGCGCCGGAGCTTCAATTAGCTGCGCCGCGGCGCTTAATTACCTCCGGGAGCGTCGGTCGAGGGCGGTTCAAGGCCGTGGGTCACTGGCCCACTTTCGCAATCAATTAAGAAAAGCTGAAAATGCATAGCCGCGAACGCCTAGACGTGGTGTTTCCCCGGAGGACGTTGGTCCTTTCGGGATTTATTGATGATGCAGAGGCGTCGTTGTGAAGTGGGAGTCGCACACTCACTTCCTGGACGTCGTAAATTTCGCGAAAGGATTCGTAATTAAAGGATCGCACGAGAATAACCACAGTGACCTGACGGGCAACGCCCCATAAGAGATCCTAAAGATGCGGTGATAAATGGAGGCGATGCGAAATGATTTCTTTGTGCGGACGTGAGCAGAAGATGGAATATGCAACTGCTGCGGCGGGCAGGGATCGATCTGGAATGAGTTGCTCCGATGGATCCGTGCTCGCATCGCTTGTTTTCCGGCTCCACCCGGATGAAAAATAGCGGCGGCCTGGATATGCAAAATGAGAGAAAAGGCATAAAAGTACACACGCTCTTGTTCCATCTTTTCCAGCGTTGTTCCCAGGCCTCTCGGGTTATGTGAACTGGGTGTTACGCAGGCGCTCTTGCCATCGTCAATACTTCACATTCGAACACCTACTCACGCCACAGGATTGGGCGGTTTCCGTCATCACACGAATATTTTATACATAATTTAGGTGCGATATGAGGCATTTCTTCCGCTGTCGCCATTCTGGGAGTGGCACCAGCCTCGAGGAAATAACCACATAAAAAGCGCCCTTTGAAGTGATAAAAGCTTTGCCGTATATCATAAAACTACCCGATTCCGCCTTCTCGGCGACTTCTCGCGGATGAGATCTCGACTGTGTAAGCAATCTGTGCCTTTATTGCTCCACTGGAAGGAATCGCATAGGACATATGCTGATAAAAGGCTCTTTGCGTTTTATGGACCAAATATAACGATTTTGTTTGTTTCACAGATGGAAAATGATACCATCCAATTTCTCATCCTCCTCCCTGTCTAAACTCCTACGTAATAATTAAACGGAGACGGCGATTCAGAGAAGTCGTTACCTTCATCTCATGAAACAAAGGAATGCGCCGTTATTACCTATAAAACTCAGGCAATTTGGTAATTCTGTACTGAAAAAATGCAACCAAATATTGTATTTGTACTAAAGTACTATTTTTTCTAAATATGGTTGTACCAGACTTTAAAAATATCCTTCGGCTGTGACTTTTCTAAAAAATCCTTTCCCCAATGGCTTTCAAAAAACTACGTGCTCTAAATGAATAAGCAAGTTTTTATGCTACTTTTGTACATTATGTACATAAAGGAAGTGCTTAATTAGCGTCTATTGGTCAATCAGCCGCTGTTAATTCAAAGACGACCCTCATTTGAGATTAATTTGAAATTTAAAGGAATTTCTACCCGCAACTAATTAGCATCGTAAGGATTTACTGCATCCCTCATCTACCTAGGAACGTACGCATCTGCTATCAAAAAATATAGATTATATTTTTGTATACAATGAAAATAATAAACTTGCTTTCTTCATGTGTTGTCGTTGTCGTTGCTAACAGCCTTAATATATCACTACTAAGATCTGCTACTTTTCTCTGCAAAGTGCTTTTCATCAGCGCAATGGTAAAAACAAAGCGGGACTACAATTTAACGTCTAATCCAAACGATAGAAGCCCCAGAAACAATTTTATTCAATGAGACCCTACGGATGCCAAAACCAAATTAGGAAATATAGTGGGATGTAGCAGAAGAAGACGAAGTTCCAGAAAATATTTCAGACAGTGAGTCAGTCCAACCCAATGGCTGCCAAACCAGATTAGGAACTGGTGTACAGCGACTTGCAGCACAAGAAGAAGGAGTTCCAGCAAAAAGAAGAAATTCCAGAAAAAATATTAGTCAGTGTAACTCTATGAATACCACACCCAGATTAGGAAATAGTGTACAGTGAGTTACACCACAAGAAGAAGTTCCAGCAAGGAGAAAACTTCCAGAAAAATTTTTAGTCAGTCAGACCCTATGGATGCCAAAACCAGATAAAGAAATAGTGTACAGTGAGTTAAAGCACAAGAAGAAGTTCCAGCAAGGAGAAATACTTCCAGAGAAAGTTTTAGTCAGTGAGAACTCTATGGGTGCAAAAACCAGATAAGGAAATGGTGTACAGTGAGTTACAGCACAAGAAGAAGATGTTCCAGAAAACAATTTAGACATTGAAACCCTATGAATGCCAAAACGAGATTAGGAAATGGTGTACAGTGGGTTGCAGCGCAAGAAGAAGAATTTCTAGAAGAAGTTTTAAACAGTTAGATCGCATGGATGCCAAAATCAGATTAGAAAATGGTGTACAGTAGGTTGCAGCACAAGAAGAAGAATTTCCAAAAAAAGTTTTAAACAGTTAGGTTCTATGGATGGCAAATTCAGATTAGGAAATGGTATATAATGGGTTGCACCACAAGAAGCAAGTTCCAGAAAAAAATTTAGTAGTGAAACCCTATGAATGCCAAATACCGGATTAAGAAAATGTATACAGTGGGTTGCAGCACAAGATTTTTATACGCTCCAATGGCAATGTTCGACGTTTTCTCAAAAAACGAAAGTTGTACCAATTATGTTATCAGCATTCACCTATACCGTATAGCAAAAAGATATAATCACTCACGGACTCAGAAGTGAAAAATTGAGCTACAATCAAAGAAAAAATAATATTAGTCAATGAAATAGAGACTCCGAGAAGATTAACTGCCCCAGTAGTATTATCTAAAGAAGCTGAATTTGTTGTCTCATTCTACGGTCACGGATAATGAATTCATTTCTAGACATATTTTTGTTAGAAGTTTTACTTAATATAGAACTGCCTGTTAATCACATCACTTACTTGTTTATTAACAATTACAAGACGAAAGTCTGCCGTATCATCTATATTACTTGAAAATTTTAAAACGCGTATTATACAGGGTTTTAGGTAAACTAAAATAAGAACAAAATACAAAAAAAAATAAACATATTTTATTATTTTATAGTTGCTGTGGGATAAAACACCTCTGGTGGTTATTAATACTATTTCATATGTTAAAGCTAAATATGTTTTTCTTCCCATTTAACGTCATTAACAATAGTCAATTAGTTAGTTAATTAATTAGTAAGTACAATATTATTAATAATATTTACTTTGTTTATTTGATTGATATGGTTAATATATCATTTTCAATCTTGTGTTTTGGCTATCACATGCGCTGTCAACAAACTTTTCGTCCTACAGCCTGGCACTGGCCTCTTCACATACTTTTCCCCAGCGCCAAATTTCGACAAAATACTAGAGACGGATTTGACATATGATCCTACGGTTGCCAACAGGATTGGGGAATTGTGTGTGGTGAGTTGAAAAGCAAGATTTTGATGGGCTGCATCGTAGTGTTGATGAATGGAAGTAAAGCCACCATCACTGCTTTGTCCAGAAAACAAACGTTTTGCCAACTGAGCTACTACCACTGCACTACCGAGGTATTAGTATTAGTAGTAGTAGTCTTGTAAAACCAAATAAAATTATTAATAGTTTTGAATTAATTATTGTATATTTTATGGATTTCAAGGTAGTAAGGAAAGAAAGATGGCACTCTTAGTCAAAATGTTTTAAAGATTTCTCTTTCTCTTTCTCTGGCTGTCTGTTTCAGTTTCTCGCTATGTTTCTTTGTCTATCTCTTGGTCTCTATCATGTCTATGGTGTGGTCGTAGTATATTTCTTCCTAAATTCATCATAACGTCCATATTCCATCAATTAATGTATATATTCTATACAAGGGTGTCTTCCAGCATCTTTTCCTTCTACCTTTCGTTCTATTATAAAAGACATAAATTCTGGAAGAATATAATTTACCAATTATTTTTCTTCTGGTTCAAATCATCGAAACCCTATACCTTAGGTATGGTTGTAGAAAACCATATTTTATTTTCTTGATTTTTTACTTTTCCATAATATCCTTCCATAATATCTTTATATTCACTAGAGTTACAACATAAAAGTGTTCAACTTCTAACTTTTAAATAATTTCACAATGAATTTGTAGTATTCGAATTACATACTGTTAGTTGTAATTGCACATTTTCCTTACACTATATTTTAGTGTCTACTCCTCCTTAATTATTCCATCTTGTTTCAATTTTAACTCTTTTTGCAGACAGAATCAATAGCCTGCTTAATACTAAATTGCCCTTTTAAAGCTTATTTAGTTAGTTTAATAATCAAACATACTTTTGTATCGCTCAGTATGGTGACACCAATTTTTGAAATATAACCGCTTGTGTAATTTATTGAGGTCAATATTACAATAATACATAATAATGAAGTAACAATGAGTAATGTTCTGAATTTTGTCATAGGGTCCGCAACTTTATTTAGAATTTAATCAAACCCCAAACAAACAATTTTAAAAATCTTATTTTAAAGAATTTAGTGAATTTCTGTGTAAATCTCGTTAATTCACCATAAATGATTTATTTTTGCTGTCTTCTGATGTGGAATTTTTAATTTTTATAGCATATGCTGTAGGCTATAGTAGTAAAATTATTACTTCTATAGTAAAACCTGTATAGTATACTGCCACCCTGAATATCAGGATTATGAGTCTCATTTCCTGCGACATCATTTAAATTAAAAACGAAGTATTTTAAAACAAAACCAGGCGTGAATGTCTCGTATAGGATACATGCCAAAATTAAATGCAAATTAAGCCATACTAGAGTTTTAACAGGAGCATAAGTAATACGAACACAAGGAAAGCTTTGACAGAAGAATGATCGATACAACGATTTAACACACGAAGAACAAGATTAATAATTAAATTACGCGTTGTAATTGGCACCATCTTATACTTGATAACGAAAGATCGCGAACTGTACCAATTAATTAAGATATGGTAATGAAATTTAGAAATTGCGTGAATAATACTGGATACTGGGAGTTAGAAAATTGTTATGTTTGTAGATTTTATTACTCTGATTTTCCCTATTACTGCAGTTATATTTTGCATTTAGTCTCTGAAAATATGGTTTCAGGTTTTGTAAATTACGTTTAGGACAATCAAGAATTAATGATGATAATTAAAGACCTGTTAAGTTAATAAGTTAATTGTATGACTTGAGCTTTCCATGGTAAAATCATTTTTCTTGGGCTTTTATATTGTATTTTGTATTTATTTTCAATATTAACTTCCATTGGACGAAATAAGTGTTTCAGCTATAGTTAATCAGGTTAATTCTGTTATAAGCGTTAGAAAGATAGAATTTTTTTATTATCCTTTCCTGTTAGAAATACAGTATTGGCTTATAAAAACACAAAATATTCATAAATTCAAAACATGAAAACAAGACAGCTGTCAGGACTCCGCATATAATTATTGATTGGTAACTTAACCATGTAAAAAAATTAAATGTTGCAACAACTGCTTGTTGATTCATCTAACGTAAATTTAATTGCCTAGTTGTAGATTAGATTGAAAAGGAGCGTCTCGTTTGCAAAAAATATCACCTTACAATTTACATCCAATAAAAATAACGTATGCGTACAAAACTCTATCTCATTTCCATACATCATCGTGCAGAAGCTTCCACGGTTTATAAAGAGTCCATTAACAATGTTCAGCAGAGTGTAAAAAGTATCAGGTTTTTAATGCAGTCCGCTCTGAGTGAAGAGGTAGGTGAAGACATCATTGAGAGATAACGGAGTTGTATAAACGCTCGTGAGACTCAGGCTGCTATACAAATTGCGCTAACTTCATTTGCCATACCGAGTGGTAGCAAATTACCGCTAAAAGAACCAGCTACAAATAGGCAAACACATTTAGATAGTCATCTACTACCAAAACTACGCCAGAGTTCCTTAAACTCGGCTTAACAAAAAGGTGGCTTGTAAATTCTTGCGGATCCGGATTCGTCGTTCTTTTTTAAGATGGCTGCGAAGGATTCGCGGACCCACACACGCGTTCCCATACGCACACACATTCGCCCGCGCATTCGCACTTCCGTTTCGGAAACGGAAGTAAACTTATAGAAACTCCACCCTCCACACGCGACTGCATCGGAGCCGTGCGTGTATTTTATCACCGCCAACCCACACACCTCCACCATTATCAGAATTGCGTTTAAGAAAAAGATTAGAGTAAAAACATGAAAGCTCCCGCTCAAGTACATTCAAACGTTAACAATAAGAGAGCCCGGAAAATTCCCAGCGGCGCAGTATTTCACCTTACAGAGTCTGTATGCTATTTTCCTGAATTTTCATCATGTTCGGAAAAGAGATAAAAAGAAACACACTCCACTTGAAACTCCAAGATGGCTGACGAGGGCACTTTGCAGAATGCGCGACAAGAGAAATGGGTGCAATAAAACGTGTGCGATACGAGAGGTGCTCTCTAGAAATATGAGATAAGAGCAGAGAATGAGAAAATGCTGCAAGATATTGCTGAAGCGAATGGAGACGCACACACTCGATTTTACAGGCCCTTGAACTGATTTATCGCGAATTGTCATATCTGGAGAGAGAAAATTAAAAAAGTCGCAAATAACATATAAATACGTTCGGAGTTATTTGAGAAAGGAATGGTCGGGGGAAGTTTTTTAAGGCTAAATCCATCATTATTTCGAGGCTGAGGGTGAAGATCCGGCCGGGTTCGCTACACGCTTTCGAACAATAGACGTCAAGTGGTACGAATAAGACAAGAACTCGAGGGATGCAGGGACAGTCTACAGTATTTTCAGCTTGGCTTTTTTGCTGACACGAGGGAAAATCCGCTTGTTTAATGAATTTCGAGGACGTAAAATCGACATAAGGTTATGCAACTACGAAGTTCTATATTTGTATTTTGCTGGCAATTTTCCAACGATTTTCCTCTAGGGTCCTATAACAAGCGTAGCATTTGTCTCCTATTCTCTATATGTATGAATAAATACAAGAACGAAAGTATTTTAAAAATTAAATTTTAGCGAGGAACCCTAAATACAAAAAAGTAGTTTATTTAAGAAGCTGCAATTTAGGTACGTATAATTTAAGTAATAGCCTATTACTTATTTACCAAAATAAATTCTATTTAAATTATATTTAGAAGAGATTGATTGATGTGTTTGAATGATATAATTTAATTTCGAACTATACAAAACTAAATATAGCTAAACTAATTTCCAAGTGTGCGATATTTTCTATTTTACTTCGAATATCATTTTATTCATTTTACAAATTGGAGTAACAAGTAAATTTGTACTGTGTGTAGTCATAAATTGATTAAACAATAACTATCTGCAGCTGAAGAATGGCAGGTTATTGTTTTTAACCATTCAAAGATCAGTGATTATAATGTTTTTTAAATACTGTTTTTTGACAGCGCTGAATGTAAAGGACACCCATTTAACACAACTGACGATCATTTTTACCTGTGTTTTTTACATAGATGCAGATATCTGTAGCGAAGAAATGAAAAGGTATATATTATTTATTTCTAAGTGTATACTACTGCAGCGTACAACAAATGGAATGTGGAAACTTACTGTACGTAAATATTCCTGCAGTAAGATTGTAATCCTTTTGGTATAAACGTAACTGACATCTACATCCGATCTTTAAGTAATACGTATATTTTTTATTATTTAAGTTTAATGATCGTAAAATAGCTTTACAATGATATCCAACTTACATCTTACTATAGCAAAAAGCAAAAAAATCATATAAGGCATTAAAAACAAGCTACTCCAATAATTAAAAAATTGTTTCGTAGGTCTTCCAGGTCGGTATCTCGCCACACGATTTTACCAATAATTTTCCTTTGCGAAGAAAACTATGTGCGAAAACATCAATAATTTTGTAAATACGATATTTATACATAGTAGATTATTTCTCGCAAGTTCTTGTTCATACTTTGATTCTAACACATAAGATCTATTTAAATATTCCAAGTTTATACAAATCGTTGTGACAATAGGTACTTAAAAAATGTTGGTATTTTAATTTTTAAGACTCTAACACCAAAAACAGTCAAAGTTCTTGAAGCCATTTTCTAAGCTTTTCTTTCCATATTTACACACTTCAAATGCGCTGCTTTCACAATTGGTTTGTTGTTCAAAAATAGTTATGTGCGTTCTGCTTTAATTGTTTAAAGGCTATTCAATAACGCAAAGTTTAAGTCGATTAGATTAACGGTTTTTGAGTAAACGGGCGATAAATTGTGTTCGTTTAAAACATCATAGCGGCATTAACATTAAGCTTCTTCTTCATCGTCTTCTTCTTCTGTGTACAGGTCAATGGCCTGTTAATTACCTACAATAGAGTAGGTTCTGTGAGCCAACTTTGTACGTATGCCGGGCAGGGGGCTAACCTAACCCGTCGAACAGAGAAGAGAAGTTCTACTACATGGTTTACGATTATCAAAGATGTTCGTATAACAACCAGGACCGACAGTTTTACGTACTCCGTACGACCGGTTGCATATGCGACTATAATGGTCCACCCATTCGAGTACTGGCTAGCGCGGATTGTGCTGGACTACGAATACCGTTTGACCGGCGCGTCGACAGTGCTGCGCTATGCAATCAATAACATTAAACTTAGTTCGGTAAAACATCATCCGAATTGAATTAAGACTTTCTCTAACATTACCTACTACTATGTTGAAAAATCGTTGTTCGAAAGATTATAGGAATAATGCCCGTCTAATATATATATATCGTCGAATATTCCGGTTTATCAAATATGTAAAAGAAATGTTGAAAATTGAGAAAAATAGGATTATAGTAACGTGATAGTGTATGTCAAAAAGCTATGAGTTGATTTTGTTAATAATTAGATTTAATTGCTATGAATTTATTTAAAAATTAATGAAAAATATTTGTGTAGTTCTAAGTGCATTTTCGAAACTATATCAACTGAGGTATCAAAATGTTCAGTTTTTAATGTGTAACACCGTGGTGTTTTTTAAGAAAGAAAGAAAGAAAATCTTGAGGGAATACAGTTTCATAAGGTAAAAAAATAAATTACTTATGCGTAAGTTCGCTCTACGACTGGATAAAGTATCGATACGTGGCTGTGTAACATGTATATACCAGTATCAAAAAATACCGAAAATATCCAAGAATCTAAACATCGAGGTATTAAAGAGTCGAAACGGCACGGTACCGAAGTATTGAAGTGTCGAATTATCAAACCATCAATGTATCGATGGCTCCACGTAGCGATAAAACAATGAATCAATGTTTCGATGTACTGATATATCGATGTACTGACCTATTGATGTACCGACGTAGCGTATCAATATATCAAAGTATTAAGTTATTAAGGTATCAAGTACCATGGTATCAAATGCCAAGGTACCGAATATCAAGCTATCAAAGTATGAATGTACCACAATAAAAACCTATCAAAACTGTAAAAGATTCAAGTATTAAAAATTCAATGTATCAAGATATTAAACTATTATATTATTGAAATTTCAAAGTATGTATCAATATATCACGGTACCACAATAAGAATTAGTTAAGATTTTATGGTATCAAAGTATACAAGCACTGAAGTATCGGAATACA
>JABXWE010001897.1:0-21862 GCA_014611495.1 Limonius californicus
AATCACTGAAATGCTCACTGTCACTGTCGTTTTCACCCAAGTTTATTATTATATTATCTATTACTAAATCTAAAGCGGGTTCCATGTCCATATATGTTTTTTCAAATGTTTTCGTGTGCTCACAGCGCGATTTCCACTCATCACTTGGAAACCTTGCAAAAAACTCGTCGCACAGTGTTTCCACCTCTTTTTTATTGAAATTAACATTTCGTTGGCCGACGTATTGTTTTAAAGATGCCCACACTAGCTCTATGGGATTTAAATCCGGATGGTACGGGGGCAGTCGCAAAACATCATGGCCTTTTTCTTGCAGTAATCGGTCTATCTCATATGTTTTGTAACGAGGTTTGTATAGCTTAATCAAATTATACAAATCCGTCTTAAGCATGTCGTCTGCAAATGAAATCCCTTTTTGTCGAAGCCAGTTTTGCATATCTTGCTTCCTGGTGGCTGTGGTGGGACGCTTATCGATTTGTACGTTATGATACGGGGCATTATCAATAACAAGTACACATTTAGGCGGCAGATTTGGTATCAGTTCTTCTTGTAGCCACTTTTTATAATTCGCAAAATTCATTTCGTTGTGGTAATCCCCCGTTTTAACGGCCGATCTAAATCTTAAATACGCGTTTTCCACAAAACCGTTTTCACTCCCCGCGTGCACAATAATTAATCGGTCGCCCTTTGACACTGGCTTTCTTAATCCTTTGTTGCTTTCATCACTTCAACTGTTTTCGAGGGTATGGGAAGCATGAACGTAGGTTTCATCCATGTAAATTATTGGCCGATTTTCTTCGCGATATCTTTCATATTGCGCAAACAATTTTGTCGCAGTTGTCTGATATCATTTTTTTCCATTAAAAGCTTTCTATTCGTCTTCGTTTTGCGCCAACGAAAACCAATCGCCTGCATTTCCTTCCTAAAGCTTTCATAACTGCCCCCGTAATCAACAGCCTCCACGAACGAATTGTGGATTTTTCGAAGCGTAGGAACCATTATATGCGTAATATGATAATCAAGTATCAATCGACGCAATACGCATCTGTCGGCGTCGTTCAAATTTGTCTTCGTACCAATCCGGCGTTTCTTCTTGGACGGTGACGTAAATACTGCTGATTGTCCGTTTTTCACACTTTTGCTTTCAACCGAAATTTTTTTTATTGAACGAATATTTACACCAGTCGCCCTCGCTACTCGCTCTTGAACTTTTTTCAAATCCATGATTAGTTGTAGCGCTGCATTAAATGCTTCAAGTTCTTCTTGCATAAAGCTTAAAACATTCGCCACAATTTCTTTGCTTTGTCCGGTCAATCGCTTCTTTCTAATTTTTGATCGAAACTCCATAATTATTCACAAGCAATGCTCACTACAACACTACAACTAACGCGTACTTTTTGACGGAGTGTACTAGATCTGCACTGCTCGACGTTTAGGTGTAAATGCGCTCCGGTACTGATAACAGAAATTTGCCACTGCGCACCCTGAACTCAAGTGAAACTTGTCGTCTGACGGGCTGTACTTTTATTTGAGCTCATAATAATAGTTATGGCTGTCAAGTTTGACTGGCACCCGCAGTGCTCCGCTATGATACCGATCATAGCTCTTAATAGTAAGAACACATTTCATATTTTGAAGAAATACAATTTAACTTTTAATATTTCATATACTATAATCTGTTTAATTTATCGACCCTCATCGTAGAACTCCATTTTCTTCCACTTTTACATTTTTCTAGTTATTGGTCCTTATACTAGATTGTAAACTTACGCTATTTTAAAATTTCGTCTGATATACCTACTGTTAACAATTATGGAAAAATGACTATTTCTGAAATATATGTTGCTAATGTATGAAAAATGTCTCTATCGGTATATGTGCATGTTAGTAGAAGTAGAAATAAGTAATTATGCATTTTTTTTATATTCCAAATAGCCATATTTCCCCACGGTTTTGGACAGCCACTACTAAGTTTGCAGTTAAAGTCTGTCGCGCATCAAAATAGTAAGCTACCACTAACGTAGCGTCAAAACCCGTGGGCATATTAACTCTGGGGCAGGTAAAACTGTATGTTAGTGGGCGATGTCTACTGAATTACCCGTGGGCTTTGTCAAAACTGTGGAATTGCACTACGGCGAAAGTTTTCAGTTACATTTTGTTCGGTGTTTGATTACATTCTGACAGGAGTTTCTAATATAGTCTTGATTATTTTATAATTATGTTTAAACGTAACAAAAAACTTTGTATCTTCGCATATTTTATATCGTTTTTGACACAAAATTGTGATCTGTGTAGAGGCATAGACTTCTTTACAATAATCAACGAAGACATCATACCCCTTTTTGTAATGTATTTGTTCAGATATTCTTTTGATTTTGTTTTCGCATAGCGCAGCAGTTAGAAAGTCTTTACTCATATGATGCATATATACACACGGTATTCGTAGTGCAGAACAATCGGTACTCGGATGGCTGGACCAATATAGTATCATATGCAATCGGACGTACTTCGAAGAGCACGCAAAGGCATCAGTCCCGGTTGTCATACGAATACCTTCGATAATCATTAGTTATGCAGTGGCACTTCCCTTTTCTGGTCGACAGGTTAGTCTTGCTTTTGTCCAGAATATGTGTGAAGAGCGAACAGAGAACCTACTCTGTAGGTAATTATCAGATCATTGTCCTATACACAATCTACGGCGTCAAGAATACCAAGTAGAAACTGGCATCTTTAAGTTAGAACACGTTCGGTTTGGAAACATTTAAGAGAGGCCTACATCCAGGACCGGACAGAGATAGGCTGACGGAGAAGAAAAATAAATTAAAGCCGTCAGAATATCATTTCAGTAAATCTATACGTATGTAACAAAGAGAAGAGGGTCTAAGAATACAAGTAGCCACTAGACTAGAAGAAGAACAAGTACTTAACAAAACGATAAAATGTTTAAAAAATAGGAAATCCCTAAGACTAGATGGCATAGCAAATGAGCTCTTAAAATACGGGGACAAAAACTTACATCGAGAAATAACAATTTTAATTATTAATATCAACTGGAAAAATCCCGCTCAAGTGGAAGAGGAGCATGACAGAACCTATTTTTAAAAAAGAGATAAGAAGCAAGCGGAAAACTATAAAGGAATAACGCTACTCAATATTATTATGTAGGTGTTCATCAACATCATACGGTCACAAATTAGCGAATACATCGAAAAGAGCGAGGAACAATGTGATTTCGTAGAAACTGCTCTAGACGCGATATTTAAACGTTTTTTTATTATTAGTTTAGAAACTAAAGTACAAAGTGCTCTATAAGCTAATTTGTTAGCATACAATCTAAGTTTATAATTTAAATTTGTGGATTATTTAATTTGCTATGTACCATGGGGCGTTAACTATTGTTTTTAGTATTTTGGACTGGCACCTTCGGATTATTTCGACATTGGACTTGCTGGCACAGCCCCGCAGCTCTACTCCATGCTCCATGATTTGTACAAGAATAGTTTGTTTTCAATGGATATCAGAGACCTTCTACCGATCAACCAATATAGCTCTCACTGTTTTAGTTCCATTTGCTTTGCGATATTTACATTGAGACAAAATAATGGAAAAATCTATCGGTATATACGCTTTGATGTGTTATATAGATTTATAAATGGCGTTAGACACAGTCTGACTACAAGATGTAGTAAACATTCTTCAGCAACATCATGTACCACAGGCAGAAAGAGTCACTGAGCCGTCTTTCATTTAACATAGCGATTGACCGGATAATCGAAGGAACCAAGAGGGCCACACCAGGCTATAGAATGTGTTACGGGCCAAATCTCGCTACGAGAATTATGGGACAAAGAAAATCGCACGTTGGCGTGCTAAGAAATTTTTGGTACAGCCAAACGCGCTTTTCTCGGACCCGCACACAAAAAAAGATGGAAAAGGCCAGCGGCTTGCTCAGAGGAGTAGGGGGAGTTCGCTAAAAATCGCTTATAGAGAAAATGCTTCAAGTTGTGTACAGGATGCGTCGAAATAAGTGGGCGCCACCTTTCTAGTCCAGCTGGTTTCAAGGTTCTTGTGAAAGGCCAAGGACCCACAGCTACGGGAATCGAACTCACCTTTCTTTTGTGCTTTTTCCTAGATCTTAAAGCTTGCAAAATCCTTACACAGCAAGTACAAAAGACACAATAAGACACAGTAAACTTTAAAACACATATAATGATATGAATATTGGTAAAATATGACAAGTTTAACACCAAAAATCCGAATTACAGGATCTTAATTCTTGAGCGCTCGGAGAATAAAACTTGCCGTCGTTGACACACAATATTTATGTTAAAATGACTGTGTGGGTCAAAGGCGTGAAGTTTACAGGAAATGATGGCATAAAATTAGCGTCGGTATATAATTAATGCAAAACAAACAGTGGCTTCAGGTCACTGTTAATAATTTTTTTTATCGATGTAACAACAACGTCAATACATTTGAATTTTGCAAGATACGCGTGCCAAGCCGAAAGTTACTTTCCACAAGCACAAAACTTGGTAGTTTTTACCTTTCGTGGATGAGAAGGCTTCGCACAAGATCAAGGTGTCGAATCCATGTAGAAACTGTTGGAAGGGGTGGTTGATCCTGGGAGATGTTGACTTCGGCGATGCCAGACAGGGCTATATCCGAATAATCAAGGAGATCAACCCCCTGAGCTGCTCTATTTGATGGGGGCAAACTGCTGTCAACGATGTCAGCAAAATTCTCGAGAACGACGGAACGCACCAAAAACCAGGCACAGCACTTGTACGATTTATTTATTTATTTATTTCCCTTTAACCTCACAAAGATCCGAACTAAGTTCGTAGGAACAATTAAAACTTTAATTGTCCAAAACCATGGCGACCATTTTGCTATCACTTATATAAATCCGACATTAATAAGTCGAGGATCTTTTGCACTACAGCAAAACACGATACGGTAAATCGTAAAAAAAATAGCAATACGCCGCGAGGAAAAAAGGGAACGCTCTCCAGAGCTCAACCGTCGTTTTCGGAAGTCTGGCTTTCACTCCAAAAAAAAAACATTTACGGGCCTCGACAGATGTTGTTTTCAAGGACCCGGAGTGGCGGAGGTCTAAATGCCAACTGAATCAAAATGCAATTGGGACCTCACTTCTCCCAAACGATATTGCACAACCTGGCGAAATCATATGCAAGAAGTTCGAGAAGGAATTTTGTTTTTGACGCTCGGAATTCCCAGAAGCGTTCAAGGTTTAGCGGATGAAGTCAAAGCTTGCGATTTCACACAAAGAAACCATTGATCACATCTAGAGCCTCGAAAGACCAAACAAAATACCGAAATGGTAACTCAAAATAAGCCTTTTATTAGAACAGCGATATTAATTACTACGAAGCGGCAAAACAATTACGGCACTACCAAAGTGTGCGGCAAATTTAAAAATCACATAACACCCCCCTTACTTGAAGAGAATTTCCCTGAAATTCTCTTAAGAAAGAGAAAATCGAGGAACAAAACCAAAACGAAAAAGAACAGGTGAAAACGAGAGGGTATCAACAAAAAAATCTAAAAACCAAGTGAAATACACAAAAAAAACAACAAACAAACCCAACCCAAAGATATCGATGAAAATAAACCCCTGCTGTGGAACGATGCCCACCCCAGCACAGCAGACCGGTGTATAGCCGCGGTACGCTAACGCGACGGGCAGCAACCACGTCGGGACGTTTGTAGGGGAGGAGAAGCCTCAGAAGCGTGAAGCGCTCCCTACAAACGAGGTCTGGTCATTCAGATCCGAAAACGGACGTCAAAACTATCGGAAACGATACTTAACGAAAACATCTCGGGGAAGTCGAAAACATTCCCACGAGAGCCTACAAAAAAAAACCCCGATGGACCTGCTGAGGGCCAAAGTCCACCGTGCGTCTGATTGAACAAGTTCGCCCCCCGTGGCCGACCCAAGCCACGAGCAGTCCCCCCATTCAACCAAAACGACTTAAGATTGGGGAAAGACCCAAACGAAACAAAAGAACCAAGAGGGCGGAAAGAGGACGAAGAAGAGAAGACGAGGGGATGGTTGTTGGTGATCAGTCAACAAAGGGCTGCAGAACGCAGTGGAAAAACGAAGAAGAAAATCAAAGAGAAGAGAAGATCATCAAACTATCATACACTTACTCAAACACACAAAAAGTCAAATCCGGGTAAATAATGTCACAATCGGGAAAGTCTTACACCCGAGCAGGGTTCCGTCCAACCTGCCAATACAACTCGGGGAGGAGTTTAGGGACAAGGGACTTGAAGACGATTAACAAAAACCAAATGAAGAGAGCGTTCTGTGCATCACGGGATCAGCACATCACGGTAGCCTCACAACAAACGGAGTCATCAAACGTAACAAGCCTAAAAAGGTTTCAGGGTACGAAGCGAAGAATAAAGGCAAAATTGGTAGTCGAAAAAAGAACAGTGGAATTGAACCACGACGAAAACCTTGAAGACGAAAGACGAGACCGTTAAATCCGACGGTAGTCGATGATCTGCCTAACGGCAACACGGCAAACGAAAACGATAACGGAATTAACTAAAGGTTCAATCTAACAACAAGATGCGATAGGCGATAAAGAAAACAAAATGACTTCAAAATATACGACATACCAAGTGCCTTGATTAAAAAAAAAATCACGAAAACGAAAGAAAACGACAAAATAAATCTCAAAAAAAAATCAAAAATGTCAAAAACGGAAGATAAACGAGAGCGAAACGAAAAATAAACAACAAGAAACTTCAGTAAACGAAACGACAGGACAAGTATACGAAAATAAACGACAGCACACGAAAAAAAACTTCTAACAAAGCAAACCAAACAAAACGAGAACAACCAAAAAAAACCTGCAAACGATACGAGAACACGACAAAGTTTCGCGAAAGTTCGGGACAGGGAACGAAAATATCCAAAAAAAAGATTCTACAAAATTCAAAAAGCGTACGACACTGGATTCACAAAGCCATGATGACAAATGCAAGAACAGCAATTCAATAAAGAAAGTCTTCGTAAATAAACTCTAGGTTCAAGGTCGGACACTGCACGAAAATAATGCGAAGGTTCGCCTTCAACGCAAGGAATTAAAATGTCAATCAAATAAATCGTGAAGATCAAGAAAAAAAGGTACGGCACTGGATTCTGAACCAAATAATTACGTAATTAACAACAAAGTCACCGAGGACAACAAAGTTTCAAAAAAAAAAATCTACGAAAATCCGCTAAAATTTAAAAAAACTGGAAATTTAAAAAAAGTTTTAACAAAATCTGAAAAATCCACAAAATTGGGTGGTTATTTTTAAAGAATTCAAAAGAAAATTCAACAAAACAGAATATCTCGACACAGGTTTACTAAAACACGGGAAATGTCACGGAAAACTCGAGAAAATTCAAAAAAAAGTCCAAAAAAAACTTTGAGAATCGTAAAAGAATTCAAATGCGGGAAATATGACACAAAGTTACGGGAAAATTCGCGAAAACAGTCGGAAAACGTACACAACTTTTCAAATAAAAGCGTTTCACGGAAATTCTTCCAATACTCGGGAAAAATGGCAAGAAAACAGCCCCACGAAGAGGGCGCCAAATTTGTTACGGGCCAAATCTCGCTACGAGAATTATGGGACAAAGAAAATCGCACGTTGGCGTGCTAAGAAATTTTTGGTACAGCCAAACGCGCTTTTCTTGGACCCGCAAACAAAAAAAGGATGGTAAAGGCCAGCGGCTTGACTCAGGGCAGGAGGGGGGGGTTCGCTAAAATTGCTTATAGAGGAAATGCTTAAAATTGTGTACAGGATGCGTCGAAATAAGTGGGCGCCACCTTTCTAGTCCAGCTGGTTTCAAGGTTCTTGTGAAAGGCCAAGGACCCACAGCTACGGGAATCGAACTCACCTTTCTTTTGTGCTTTTTCCTAGATCTTAAAGCTTGCAAAATCCTTACACAGCAAGTACAAAAGACACAATAAGACACAGTAAACTTTAAAACACATATAATGATATGAATATTGGTAAAATATGACAAGTTTAACACCAAAAATCCGAATTACAGGATCTTAATTCTTGAGCGCTCGGAGAATAAAACTTGCCGTCGTTGACACACAATATTTATGTTAAAATGACTGTGTGGGTCAAAGGCGTAAAGTTTACAGGAAATGATAGCATAAAATTAGCGTCGGTATATAATTAATGCAAAACAAACAGTGGCTTCAGGTCACTGTTAATAATTTTTTTATCGATGTAACAACAAAGTCAATACATTTGAATTTTGCAAGATACGCGTGCCAAGCCGAAAGTTACTTTCCACAAGCACAAAACTTGGTAGTTTTTACCTTTCGTGGATGAGGAGGCTTCGCACAAGATCAAGGTGTCGAATCCATGTAGAAACTGTTGGAAGGGGTGGTTGATCCTGGGAGATGTTGACTTCGGCGATGCCAGACAGGGCTATATCCGAATAATCAAGGAGATCAACCCCCTGAGCTGCTCTATTTGATGGGGGCAAACTGCTGTCAACGATGTCAGCAAAATTCTCGAGAACGACGGAACGAACCAAAACCAGGCACAGCACTTGTACGATTTATTTATTTATTTATTTCCCTTTAACCTCACAAAGATCCGAACTAAGTTCGTAGGAACAATTAAAACTTTAATTGTCCAAAACCATGGCGACCATTTTGCTATCACTTATATAAATCCGACATTAATAAGTCGAGGATCTTTTGCACTACAGCAAAACACGATACGGTAAATCGTAAAAAAAATAGCAATACGCCGCGAGGAAAAAAGGGAACGCTCTCCAGAGCTCAACCGTCGTTTTCGGAAGTCTGGCTTTCACTCCAAAAAAAAAAACATTTACGGGCCTCGACAGATGTTGTTTTCAAGGACCCGGAGTGGCGGAGGTCTAAATGCCAACTGAATCAAAATGCAATTGGGACCTCACTTCTCCCAAACGATATTGCACAACCTGGCGAAATCATATGCAAGAAGTTCGAGAAGGAATTTTGTTTTTGACGCTCGGAATTCCCAGAAGCGTTCAAGGTTTAGCGGATGAAATCAAAGCTTGCGATTTCACACAAAGAAACCATTGATCACATCTAGAGCCTCGAAAGACCAAACAAAATACCGAAATGGTAACTCAAAATAAGCCTTTTATTAGAACAGCGATATTAATTACTACGAAGCGGCAAAACAATTACGGCACTACCAAAGTGTGCGGCAAATTTAAAAATCACATAACAAGCTGGTTCCCCAAATCCCGGTGGCGAAACGCAAAACCGTTCCCAAAAGGGCGCAGCAACACCGATCAGACAGAGTCGAGAGATTTAAATCCTTTCAGAAATTGTATGCTAAGAATAAATCGAAATTAGCAAGCTGCGTCCTTGATAATAAGCCTCTCGACCTTGTGGACGTTGTTCCCAAAGTTGCCGATGTTGAAAGGAGGTATAAGGACATTTTTAATGCTCCCTCACCCCCAGACCATGAGGCACTTGGGACGATCAAACAAGGGAACGGCGGAGAGTGGTTGCCATTTAGGGAGGAGGAGATCAAGTGGGCTTTAGATTCAACCAAGTCCGTGGCAGTGGGCCCGGACAATGCATCAATCAAAATCTCCGACGGGTCACTTTGCCGAGGTTGTCGCTACTCGAACTCAATATTACTTTTAGGACATCTGCCTGGTCCAATGAATGACAATAAAACGATCTTGATTCCCAAGAGTGGGGACCCACTCATTGTTGATAACTGGCGACCAATTACCATCGGCTCGGCCATAACACGACTTATTCACAAAATTCTGGCCAGGAGGCTTTCCAACCTTCCCTTACACCCACATCAACATGGTTTTAGATCAGTAGATGGAGTTTTTTTGAATACCCTGTCGGTCGAAACCCTTATTAAAACAAGAAGATCCAAAGGGCAGCCCTACCATCTGCTTTGCCTCGACCTGGTTAAGGCGTTTGACTCTGTATCTCACGCCTCGATCGACAGGGCACTCCGAAAATTCGCGGTAGATGACAGGCTGAGGGGTTTTATCATAGGGGGATATCAGAACGCCCGAACGAAAGTTCAAGTGGGTCCAGACACCACCAGCTAGATCAGCATCACTCGCGGTGTTAAACAGGGCGACCCCCTATCACCTATCCTCTTCAACCTGGTCATGGAAGAGCTTGTGGAAAAGATGGAAGACGCTAATCTTAGTCTGAGATTGAACGAACACCTTTCTGTGGCCTGTTTGGCCTATGCCGATGATTTGTTGCTAGCCAGCGACTCATTTGATAATTGCCATCGCCTGCTAATGATTGCAGTGGACTTTTTCGAGCGTCGTGGACTCGCTCTTAATCCAACCAAGAGCATCGCTCTTGCTGTTCGAGTGGTACCAGGTAAGAAAGTGCTTTATACATCTACTGTATCACGGTTTTATGTTAACGGCCAGCTTATTAAACAGCTGATGCCAGACGAATTTTTCAAATATCTCGGTGAGAGATATTCTTACCTGGGGAAGGCGGAGCCCACGATTGCGAAGATCAAGGACCAATTGCAGAGGTTAGGTGTGGCACCTTTAAAACCAGCTGAAAAGCTCGACATTCTAAAATGTTACCTACTTCCAAGAATAAGATCCACTTTATGCAGTACAAGAGTTACGATGGGTCTCCTTAAGGAATGTGACAAACTTTTACGTATGACTGTCCGTAGATTCCTTCATCTAAACCGCTCCAGTGCGGATGCTTTTATACACGCCCCTGTACGTCTTGGAGTTACTTCCCTTGTATCTCAGATCCCGGCCATCCTACATCGTAGGTTTACGGCCTTAGCTATAACAGCCGATTTAACAACCGCAGCGTTGTTGGCTCTACCTGAGTGTGATAAACTCTGGGCGAAGCTACAACGTTGGACTATGGCATTTGGGAGTAACAAAGAGGCCATCAAGCGTGCATGGGGTGATCGTTTGGAGTCTTCGTACTCCGGAAACGGTTTACTACAGGGCAAAGACTCGATTTATTCAGGCTACTGGATAGGATCACCTCCTCCGTTCTGGAGTGCGGCTGACTACATCAAAGCTATCCAACTTAAAGGAAATCTTCTACCAACCATGGGAATTCCATCTAACCCTCCACCTGTCCGGCGTTGTAGAGCAGGATGTGACCGAACGGAGTCGCTATCTCACGTGCTTCAAGGTTGCCCACTGACTCACTGGCCGAGAATCCGTCGTCACGACAGGATTTGCGCTCGACTTAAACATCTAGCCGAGCGTAAGGGCTGGCTGGTAGAAGCTGAGCCACATATAAGACAGACTAATGGCATTCTTAGGAAACCTGATCTAGTAATGTTACAGAACGAGCTAGCCATTGTATGCGATGTGGCCATTGCCTGGGAAGGTCCAAGATCATTGGCCACCACCTTTAACGCTAAGATAGCTTACTACTCTGAACCCCCTTTTTTAGAAGCCCTACAAGCTCGATATCCTGGGCGTAACATCATTATTACGGCGCTTGTCATCGGAGCACGGGGAATCTGGTGTAAGACCAACGATCAGATAAGTGGTATCTTAGTTTGTCTAAAAACGAGATTTCATCTCTGGTTCACAATAGCATCAACGGTAGCATTATTACCCACGGGGAATTTATGAGCGCCGTTTGGACCAGAAACGATTTGAATGCTGCAGGCCCAGAACCTTAATACTTATTTCCGGTACGACACATTACCAGGGCGAGATTTTGTCATCTAATCTATTTTTGTCCCTTATTTTATATTGCTCTTTTATATTGTTTATCTCCGATTTGTGTATTGTATATTCTAATATACGCACTCATATATCAAGTTTTCCTCTATGTCGACTAATTCCTTCTAACTGTGGAATTCACACATGGACCACCATTTTGATCCATGTGCCACCGTTTTTCTGTACTGGGGCGAACACCTCCCAGAAATCGTTCCGTGTGTGGCTTTATTATTATCACCTTTTCTTATTGTTATATTTTCTGCCACTTACTTTACACGGCTATTACTTCTAGCCAAATGCCTCGTCATCTAATTAGTGACGCGCATGAATGGATTAACGAGATTCCCACTGTCCCTACCCACTATCTAGCGAAACCACTGCCAAGGGAACGGGCTTGGAAAAATTAGCGGGGAAAGAAGACCCTGTTGAGCTTGACTCTAGTCTGGCACTGTAAGGAGATATGAGAGGTGTAGCATAAGTGGGAGACGGTAACCATCCCGTCGCCGGTGAAATACCACTACTTTCATCGTTTCTTTACTTACTCGGTGAGGCGGAACGCGTGCGCCGTCCGCTCCGCGCGGCGGTCGTCACGGTGTTCTCGAGCCAAGCGTGCAGAGTGGCGCGAGGCGCGCGAGTGCGCGCGGGCCCGCGACCGGCTTTCGTACCTTCGCAGGTGCGGGGTCGGCCCGCGAGGTTCCGCGTCGTCTACTAGCGTCGCCGGACGCCGACGTATGCTCCCGCGCGATCCGATTCGAGGACACTGCCAGGCTGGGAGTTTGACTGGGGCGGTACATCTGTCGGTTCGCCAATCCCGGGTGTCTGGACACGTGTTGTTGCTCGCCAGCTGAATGTACTAACCCAGAAAATGCTTTTTAATTACAACGATGGGTGACGCCCAAGGAGAATTCGACGGTTCCACAATTCCATCTTTCAACATACTATCTAATTCGGCATCAATTTGTTTTTGTATGACAGGGGAAACAGGATAATATCGTTGCTTTATCGGTTCAGCTGAGGTTTTTATTTTATGCTCGACCACCTTAGTACACCCAATACCTTCACTCATTGTCATACATTTGTTGTCTAATAAATTAGTAAGGGCTAACGATTGTTCAGCACTCAAATCAGTGTGACCCACAATAGCATCAACAAAAACTTCGGATAGGTTATCAAAATGCCACTCCCGTTGCCTAAGATTCGGAACAATTTCCAACCGTCTCCAAAAATCTACACCCAAAATTAAAGTATGTGGCAGTGACGGAATAACTAACGAGATTTTTCCAAAGTTTAGTTACTTTCTGAATTCCTGAATGTGCGTGCAAGAAGCATTTTCTGGGTTAGTACATTAGCTGGCGAGCAACAACACGTGTCCAGATGGGCACGCCAGATTCCAGAGAACGCCGTGCTATCTAGATCCGCAGGGAAGTGAATTCTGTTTAATTTTACGTTGATTTTCGGAGTCGATTTAAATCACTCATTGTTTAATCTACATTACTTTCTTTTTATAATTTAATTCCAAATTGTTTAATGTGTTTGCGAATCACTTGTTTAGCTTAATACAACTGTACATTAGTGTGTTACGTATACCGTACATAATAACGTCACTTAATATATACAGGGTACGTCATTCCAAACCGTACTATTGCGTTTATTCGGATTTGTATTGATGGTATTGTGTATTTTTAGAGCGCTTATGATCGATGGAAGTACTTTCAGCGGTTAGGGTGTTTATTTGTTTCACAAACATTGTATTTTTATTTGCGAAACGCGGTACTCTTACATTGCTCGATTACTTCAATTTTTAAATGCTATATTAAGTGACTTGAGCGAGTTGTTGTGTACTCATACAGGATTCAAGAACATATTGACCTAATCTTTGTAAAGGTTACCTGGGGATTAATTTAATTGGTGTTTTTTTTTTGCCTCATTAAAAATATCGTTGTTGCAATTGGTCTTATTATTTATTGCTACGCTATCTTTGTAAATTTGTAGCGACTAATTAGGTAAGTGGAGAACTTGGGGTCCGGCTTACCCAACCTACATCTGAGTTAATGTTAGCGTATTTTATACAAGCTGGTGGCGCCCTTTCCAGGTGATTGACGAGGAGTTAATTACATTATTTATTCGACTTTACTTGAGAACCGCCCATTTTCGATTGAGGTTCCGGGAGGCTGACATTAACCAACGCATTGCTTATCTAATTTACAGGAATTTCCATAGGAAATTGTTTTCAGGCGTCATAGGAAAAATTGGCGTCCCAACGTTGTGGGGCTGTGACTGTAGTTATACTGTGTAATTATATTGTAGTTATATTTACTGGTGTAATTAGTAAGACAATTGCAACAAGGATTTGTTTTGGGAAAAATTATTTTGGGGCTTGTAATATTAGGAAAGTTTGCATATTATTTGCCGTTTGTATATTCTTAGGGAAATTGTTTAGATTAATTTATGGCGTAACAAGATGGACATCGATCGTTTAAACACTTCCGAAATTTCATATGAGTTGAGTATCCGTGGTGTAAAGGCGGAAGGCAATTTAGATAATTTAAGGAAACTGTTGAGATTGGCCACTAAGAAGGAAAAGGGGGTAGATACTTCGAATTTCCTTCCCATCCATTTTCTTTCACGGAGGATCAAGAGGCTATTGAGTTAGGGCTTAGGCAGTTGACGGAATTGATCGAGGATTTTGAGGATTCAATTCACGGTGGAGCCTATAAAAAACTTAATAGCAAAATCATCCACTATGACGGTCGTATAGGTCGAATGATTGTGAGTAGGGACGAAGAGGGGAAGATGAAGGAGGAATTGTTGGGCCAATTAGAGAAGTGTAAAGCAAATTTAGCGTATCAAGTATCAAGTACTTTTGCGAAGAAATCTATTACGACGTTCCGTCAATGGTCACAGTCACAGGAAGATGGTTGCCGGAAAAAAATGCAATTTTGTCTACCAATCACTCAGGCGCAGTCTTCGAAAGTCAAGGGAGGACTGCGCAACTCGAACAAACATAAGCGAAGAAAGAAAAATGGGTTGCAAACCAACCAGGCGCAAAAATACCGTTACACAATGCCATCTTCAACGTCCCCCGTTTTGACGATCAAGAACCGCTTAAGAATTTTAAAGACTGTCCGACCGGCCCTTATGCCCCAATCACGGTACTGGATCTCCAGTGGCCCTTATCGGCCACTAAGCCAGAGGCCGCTGGGCCTGATAACTTTAAAATTTACGATGTTAGGAAAATTCCATTGAACAGCCTTCTAATTCTGTTCAATGGAATGCTACTATGGTCCTTCATCCCCACCCAATTTAAACGATGTAGGACGATACTTATCCCCAAAAAAGGTGATTCTACCGATTGATACCAACTGGAGACCCATCACCGTGTCTTCCATTTTTCTCCGAATAATCAATAAAATTATTGCCAAGCGCCTCTCTGATGTCCCGCTTCACGGGCACCAGAGGGGTTTTGTTAAAACTGACGGTCTTTCCAACAATATTATAATGCAGTTTGCCATTAAACATCAGAGGAAAAACATCAAGCCCTACAATATATTAACGTTAGATTTGAAAAGGTCTTTCGACTCGGTGGTGCACTCATCTATAAAGAGAAGTTTGCGTCGCCGTCGGGCAGGTGAAGCGTTTGGCGGAGGCGCACCTGTGGAGCGTTCGGGTAGAACCTTACATCCGCTGAACTGATGGGGTAGGGAAAAAACCAGACCTGATTATCGATAATGGGAAGGACGTTATCATCTGTGGCGTTGGAATCCACTGGGAGGGTCCCCGCGGGTTGGCTGTTGCCTGCGAAAATGAAGTTGGGTTATACAGTTCCCCTCAATTCCTGGAAGCAGTCCAATCAAGCTGTCCCAACCACCACACCTTTTACATCCTTCCCCTGATACTGGGTGTTCGTGGAACTTGGTGCTCCTGTAACGACATCCTGGTTGAGCGGCTAGCTGGTAACTCTACGGATAAAAAGAACATAACTAATGGCGTCATCCGAGGTAGCATTACGATTCATTCCTACTTTATGAGAAACACCTGGAGACGCACCAATGAAGATCGACCTCCTCCACCACCGGAGTAGGCCTACTGGTCCTTCGTGTTTTAATTCTGTGTGTAACAGTGCGTGCAACAACGGTGTGGCTTCATTTTCGTTCTGTCTGTGATCTGGTTATTTATTATTATACAGGGTTTTTCAACGAAAAGTAGCCACCCTCAGTATCTTTCAAAACAATTTTTTGGTTGAAAATCGCCAAGACATGTCAACAAAGATAGCAAAGGGGACATCTTTTTACCTAAAATCCGAACGTCTGTCATCAACCCCTTAGCCGTCACAGCCACCCCCTCTAAAATTTCAAATGGCACCATACCATGTGTGGCACATCGTTGGAAAGGTTATTTCATAAGGAATTCATTGTACTATTTATTTTTTTTATTCGCCTGAAATTCAGACAATAAAAAATTAAAAACTATATTTTGTTTATTTCGGTTAAGTTGCTGAATACAGCAGTAGGTACCTAGATGCTTTTGTTTCATCTTTTGTTTTTTCATCTGTCAGTCAACATTCAGTTCACTCTGAACATTATAAAAGTGTCAACATAGTTTACACCACTGCCGAAAGAATCGAGATTGTGCATTTTTGTTTCAAAAATAACGACTGTGCACTAGCCGCAGCGCGTGCGTTCAATGACATTCATCCCAAAAAATTCATTCGTCATCAGTATGTTATAAAGTTGATGCAAAAATTCATGGAGACTGGCTCAGTGACAAACAGAAAACATCAACCAGAAAGACCAATTATTAATGAACATGTTGAAGTTGCTGTTTTAGGACACGTTGCAATGGATAACAATCAATCTTCAAATCAACTTTCCCAGGCATCGGGGGTTTCAACAAGCAGTGTATGGAGAATTTTAAAAAAGCACAAATTTCACCCATGCAGGATAAAACTTGTTCAAGAACTAAACGAAGGCGACAATGATTGAAGACTACAGTTTTGCGAAATTATGTCTAATAATCTATTGAACAACGTGAACTTGTTGTACAATATCTGTTTCAGCGATGAGTGTACGTTTTTTGAACGGACAAGTCAACAGGCATAACTGTAGGTATTGGTCAGACACGAATCCGCATTTGTTTAGGGAAACCCATACCCAATATCCCCAGAAACTTAATGTTTGGGCAGGTATTCTAGGAAACCACATCGTTCGCCCGTTTTTTATTGACGGTATTTTGAATGGCGCTATTTACCTTGAGCTTCTTGACTTCTTCTTCTTTGATTTTGGTTATTTTCGTCAAGTTATTGAGCTTCTTGACACCCGCGTATAACAGAACTACTGGAAAATGACAAAAATTTGGTTGAAAATGAATTAGTTTTCCAGCAAGATGGTGCACCTCCTCACTATGTTGTTCCCGTTCGAGAACTTTTGAACAATCGGTTTCCTGGACGATGGATTGGAAGACGTGGTCCCATCGAATGGCCGGCTAGATCACCCGACCTGTCTCCGTTTGATTATTTCTTATAGGGGCATTTGAAATCCAAAGTATATGCAACACAGCCGGCCAACATCGAAGATCTTAGGTAGAGAATAACAGAAGAACGTCGAGAATTGACACCGCAAGTTCTTGCAAATGTTCGTTCTCTCTTTCAAAGTCGTCTGTATTATTGTATGGAAGTTAACGGAAGTCACTTTGAACAATTACTTTAACGGTAATTGTTCTATTCAGCAGCTTAACCAAAATAAACAAAATATCGTTTTTAATTTTTTTATGTCTCAATTTCAGGCGAATAAAAAAAATAAATAGTAGAATGAATTCCTTATGAAATAACCTTTCCAACGATGTGCCACACATGGTATGATGCCATTTGAAATTTTAGAGGGGGTGGCTGTGACGGGAAGGGGTTGATGACAGACGTCCGAATTTTAGGTGAAAAGATGACCCCTTTGCTGTCTTTGTTGACGTGTCTTCGCGATTTGCAACTAAAGAATTGTTTTAAAAGATACTAAGGGTGGCTACTTTACCTTGAAAAACCCTGTATGTTGATTTTTATACTTACCTGTTTAATTGTTGCTTGTTCATGGTGCTCACATGGTCCGTCATTTTCCGTTATTTATGTTTGCTTGTTAGTTTTGCTGTTTGTTTGCGATGTAATAAATACAACTTTATATTTTGCTATGTTGTTGCCGCTGTTCTTGTATTTATATATTATACGCGTTGGTCGCGACATGTCTTTGTATGTCTGTTGAATAAAGATTTTTGAATAGCCAAATGCCTCGTCATCTAATTAGTGACGCGCACGAGTGGATTAACGAGATTCCCACTGTCCCTACCCACTGCCCTCGGGCATGCAGATTCGTGTTGTCGTTCTGCATTAGTGAGTCGCTGCGATCTTAATAGCATTTTGAAAGCCAAATCAGTCAGTCAAAGCGAGTGTGTACCCTTTGACTTGACCAGAACGTTTAGAGCTTGTCAGACTCACTATACACACTACCTCCACGTGGTCGAGGGCGCGCAATGTCACGTGGGTACTCCACGTGCTGGCTAAACGTGTGTATAGACAGCCGCGAGTAAGACTTTTCGAGTGCGTGCAATAAGTGTACGAAAACTAAATATATCGAGTGAAACCACAGAGGATAGAGACCTAAATTGGTTAGCGAGTGCGGTAAGTGCGCGGCGCAGTAGTCGGGTGTGACCAGTGAGTGAACAGACTTCCAATGGAAGGCGCTCAGGTGGGAGTGAAGACGGGTGCCATCCCGAAGACGAAGACGGCGACCAAGGTGACCAAGGCGACCAAGGCGGATCAAGAAGACCAGAGAGATTGACAGTAGCGACGGCTACGACGAGATGAAGACCGAGGCAGAGGAAGGCCGTATCGGTGAGACGGAAGGAGAGCAAGAGGAAAGCCTGCCGCAGAAGGTGAGCCCGGCAGAGGGCGGTGCGCGAGAAGACGCGCAGGAGGTGGTCAGCGACACAGAGAGTGTCAAAGGGCAGCTGGCGGGAGACCGCATGATGGAGGCAGCGCAGATGGGCGGCCTAAGGGTAGAGAAGGCTCTAGCAGTGAGGGATGCTCTCCGAAAAGCGTTCCACACGGACAAGTTCCGAGTGAGCAGCAACGCGACTGGGATCGTGCTGTACGCCATGGACGCCATGATGGATTTGGTCGTGGATTTGGAGCTCCGCAACGAGAGGCTGGTAAGAAGGCTGCAGGCGTTGACGGACGTCCTAGAAGGAAGAGCCGAGGAGGCCGGTAATGAGGTAGGCGCCCGTAGGCCGAGAGCTAATACTGTGTTGCAGGAGGAGCGACAAGGGCCGAGGAAGATAAGCTACAAGGAAGTGGTCCCTAGGCTGCAGGCCAAGAGCAGAGAGAGGCCGGTGGTGATCGTCAGGCAGGACGAGCCAGCCGAAGGGGAGGAAGAGAAGGAGAAGGAGACTAGCCAGGCCTTAAGGAAAGGGTCGTGAAGGCCGTCAACATCAGGGGCGAAGGCATCCTAGTCCAGGCCGTCCACCTGATGAAGAGCTCCGGAGTGGCAGTGGAAGTGGAGACCACGGAGCAGGCCAGGAAACTGGTAGAATCGGAGCAGTGGAAGACTGTGGGCCTCCGAGCAGAGAAGGAGAGGAGGCGACGACCGCACATCGTCGTCCATGGGGTCCAGGAAGAGCCCGCTGAGGAGTTCGTACGCGTTGCGTACGAACTCAATGAGGTATGTAGGAAGAGAGGTTTTGAGTCATTTCAGAAGGATTTCAAGCCCGTCCAACATAGCAGAGATGGAAGATCCGGTGGGAAGGACTGGAGAGTCGAGGTTGAGCCGACCATGTACGTGGACCTGCTCAACCAAGGAAGATTGAGGTTCACCTGGTGTGTGAGTAAGGTCCGGGACTACGTCCCCCTAACGCAGTGTTTCAGGTGCGGCTGCTACGGGCACTACACCAGGGACTGCAGATACTCGACGAATGTGTGCTACAGATGCGGGGGAAGGGACCACTCGTCCAAGAACTGCCGAAGAGAGAAGACCTGCGGGATGTGTAGGAACACAGGTAAAGATGCGAGGCATGGCATGAATGGTGCGGAGTGCCAGGTAGTATGGCAGATGGTGAGGCGGATGATCGAGCGAACGGATTATGGCCGTTAGAATGAATGATTTTGGGGCTGTTGGAAGGGAACGACTCTTCAAGTTCCTGCAGATTAATCCGGGGGCGGGAAGGTCGCAACAGCAGAGTTGAGGGAGATTGCAGTCAGGCAGAAAGTGGATGTCCTTCTTATACAGGAACCGTACCACACGCAGGGAAAAATCAGAGGCTTCGGATCCGGCATTTCTGTCTTCGATGAGCATGCCGGGCGGCATATACGTATTCTGCAGACGCACAACGCTTAGCCAAACGATTCGCAAATGTTCGGGTAGGATCGGCCTGGAACTTAGTTTGAGGCCTAAACTGGAGACGCTGAATGACCTTTGACCTCTGCAGTTTGCATTTAGAGATATAGGTGTAAGAACATATTTGTGTAGGCGTGTAACATTTTATTATAAAACGATTTTTAAAAAGTGGCATAAACAATGGAACAGCAAAAAAGACCACCGCACAAACTGCAACATTGTGTAGAGAATGACATTGGTCTCGGTGGTAATAATAATAATAATAATGAATTTAGGAAATAGTGATTTTTCCAGAGACCATTATTATTTATAGGGTATTTTTACATTTACATAAGACTAGGTCTGTTTTAGTTGCGATTACATTATGTTTATTTGTGTAAAAAATTAGATTTCATATGAACTAGAGTTGTGGTATTATTGTTGGTTTATTAATTAAGAAAGAGTGATTTTTCGCGGAGAACAGTAATATTTATAGGGTATTTTTGTATTTACTTAAGAGTAAGTCTGTTTTAGTTACGATTACATCATGTTCATTTGTTCAAAAAATTAGATTTTATATTACAAATATTAAATTTTTGAAGAATACATATTATGCCTTATTTACATTTTACAAACAGTAATAAACTGCAGACGTGCTATCTACACTTTACGAGTTGATCAACAAATAAACACTCGAAGTAAACTGCAGACGTATTAGGATACACTACATCTGCACTTTACTAGCCTTCTTATTGGTCGGATTAATCTTAAAAAACCGAAGCGGTACACTATCCCTTGTGCGTCTGCAGGATACGTATATGCTGTCGGGCCGGCACCGGGCGCGGGGATCATTCTCCTGAACCCTCGTCTGAGCGCCGTCCAAATCGGATGGCTGGGAACGTCACACTGCGTAGTCATTCGGATCAATGAACTTGATCTCTACGTAGTGTGCTGCTATTTCCAGTTCGGTGATGATATAGGGGTACACACCGATCAGTTGCAGAGAGTAATCAATGCTCTCGAGGGGAAAGCTCTTGTAATAGGGGTGGATGCGAATGCTAGAAGTATGCTCTAGGGTGACAGAGAGAGGAATGTAACAGGAGAGAGAATGGAAGAGTTTGTGGACAGAAATAGGTTGTGGCTGGAGAATGACAGGTTTCAAATGAGTACCTTTCCAACAGGTAGGGGCGAATATTGGATAGACCTTAACCCTTAACCCTTAATAAGGGCCTGAGAATGAGACAGGTTAATGAATGGCAAGTGAGGGATGGATGGGTCCAAAGCGACCATAGGGTGATCAGTTTCATCTATCGCACTGATCGAGGCGAGGCTCCCGAGTTTCGTTTTGTGGCCGAAACAAGTTAAAACTTTATTTTTTTACTATGGAGTTTTTATTTTAAACATAGGAGTATAAATGTACAGAGTTGACTAACATTACGACATGTAGCAGCAATATACAAGTTAAGACTAAATGTATTACATGAACAAGTTGATTATATAGTATGAACACATCATATCACCCAGGATAAGAGGTTAGATAAGAAGGTTGAGAATAACAAGTATGTGATATTTTGCTCTTAAGCTAGATAAGAAGGTTGAGAATAATAAGTGTATAATACATTACTAGATACATTACTCCTACCTTACAAGACAATTTATTATATTTTATTCGCTAAAATATATTAAATTTTTGCTTCGATTAACTTAAGTGGTACATTTATTGATTTTTGTACATATATTTAATAAATCGGTCTTTTAAGGAGAGTCG
>JABXWE010001898.1:0-39608 GCA_014611495.1 Limonius californicus
CCCCCCTTTCTGTTTTTAACTGGATACGCCCTTGGGCGGTTTCCCACTGCCTGGATGTCATTTACAGGAGTTTGATATACCAAATGCTTCAAAAAGCCCCACAGACGAAAATCTAAGGGTGTCAAGTATGGCAATCTTGGGGGCCAAAGACCAGGATAATGTTGGTGTAACCATGTCTGAACATTAATACCAGTGTAGTGTAGGAGAACTATATTGTTGATACCACATATCACACCTTATTACCAGTGGCACGATTTCCAAAGAAACAGGTACTACCCTATTTAGAAAATGTAAATAATTTGAGGTGTTCAGCCTGTTTGGAATGATAACAGGAGCATTTAATTAATTATCTACAATTCTAATTCACTACTAAGGAACTACCTCCAGATAGGCAAAATTTCTAGTTTAGGGTGTGCTATGGGAGAAATGTGGCCTAAAAGCAAAGAGATACTTGGAAAACCGCGTCCTAGATATCGCTCAATCACAATTCACATAGATACACACTGAACCGATCTTGATGATTTCGATCATGAAGGTTGTAAGGATTTTCTTGAGCCCAATTGTAGTTGTTGCGTAAACTGTACACACTCCCACGGGTGAATGTAGCTTCGTCCGTTCACAAAATTCGGATACGGTGAACCATAAACTTATGCAACTCTGACAATAGCTCGACTTCTTACCCCTGGCTGTGACTCAATTATCTCTAACGCGTCTTCCTCAACATTTAGCGTTCTTCGTCGACCGCCTCCTAAGCCTGAATTAGGGCCAACATTGCTAGTTTCGCATAACTTTTGATCGGCATGTTTGATAGTCTAAGTAACAGGATGTCTTCTGCTCGAATAGTACTCCCTCTACCATGTTGATGTCATCGCATTAAAATTACCACGACACTCACCAACTATACAGATCATATCAACATATTCATCAAACGTAAATTCCATACTTGTATAATGTAAAATTTCGAATCTAACAAAATTTCCAGACAAAATATTATCAATATCATAAACTATTACTCTACTTTTTTCTATAAACATCTTCTAGCATTACTAAGATCCATTTTGCATTAATGGCAATGAACCTGTATTTTTGGTTTTGATGATATTCAACAATAAAGTTTGAAAGTTAAGGGTAATGGTGAGAAGAACTGAACGTGCGGATCTTTAAAGTTTCAATATATTTGCATTCCAGGGATATCAGAGAAGACCGCTACGAGTCGCTTCTCGATAAGTTACGGGACACCCTTTATAGACGTTCTGACAAACCTGCTGCGTTGAGGAGCTTCATAGTCAAACCGTGATGGTAGAGACTGAAACTGCCAGCATAGTTGCGAATTCACTTCAGTATCACATGGAAGGTTTTTTTCTTCTTGTGTTATTTCTTTTTCTAGCTGAATTAAGTTAGGAGGTTCTATTCCGTATTGAGTTGAGATGCGAGCAACTTCCAGGAGACAAAGGATTACGTTTCGTGGTTGATTATGGAGAACTTAAATCATCAATAATTTATAAGGCACGTTATTGGTGTTGCTTATTAAAAAAAAAAAACGAAGTATAAATAGCTTACCTAAGTCATCACTTTCAAAGAGTAAATTTTGATGGACCCCAATGGAACGGCAGAATTTGATAAAATTTTCCATGTTGTCTCGAGAGAAGAAACTACGAGGCATAGCATTTTCGAAATACTTTTTGCTCATTTTTGGAAGAGGCTAAAATGTTTAAAATTCATAAATTAATTCACATTTGTATACGACTGTATGATGTTGTGTATTACAAGTCAATAGTTAGAAAATATGTATTATTATTTTATTAATAATATACTGAACACAAGGTGTGGTAGAAATCATGGAAAGGTAAAATCTGTTACAAATTGACAGGAAAAGATTTTCTTGTTTGGTGTTTATCTAATCTCATGGACTCGCATTTATTTTTGTTTAATTTCAAAATAAACTACGAAACCGAAAATTAGAACAGATTATGTATAAAAATCCATCGAATAACAAAATAATTAAGGTATTCAAAGTGTACTAAATAAAATTAAAAGGAAGGCGTTTATAATGGAACAGTGGAATAAATATATGTATATTTCTTAATTTTCTTCATTCGCAGAACATATCTAATTATGGAAAACATTCTTAACACAACCTAAGTAACTCGTTTCAACCTTTCACTGTATCTGGACAAAAATAATTGTAATTGCAATGTCTAATATGAAAAACTTACTTTATTAGTACGTCCTGCTGCTATATCAATTTTTGCTTTTGCTCGTATTACTTGAGCTAGGTAACATAGAATTGCTCCATTATCAAGTTCTTCGAAAAAATGTTCTCCTGAGACGTAACGAAAACCTTAAACATAATAAGTACTGATATTTTTACAAGATATGTATATAGACTGTCCGGCCAAATTGTCGTATTCTTTTCAAAAATACATTTTACATCATATTAATACAATTGCTTATAACGAACGATCAAAACGTTATCAAATTAGACCTGGCTGTGGGTGCTATAAGGCATGTCGTAGCTGTCATGTTACATACAGCCCGTACCTTGTTTTTATTTCTTCGAATGTACACAACACAATCAAAGTAAACTTAACCGCAAAGCGTATCTCATTTCAAACAGTAAACATATAAGTATATTTAGTTAAGTGTTTTAAGAGTATTTAGAATATTTGAGGGTTATAAGGTGTTTTGCAAATGGCCTCCATCTTGCCGAAGACAACTTTGGGCCCTTTTTCTTAAATCATCGCTAAGATTTCGTAAAATCTGTGGAGAATTGTTTATTTCCTCACATGTTTCTATAAGTCGTTGGGTAAGTGAATCCAAATTGTGAATCGAAGTTTTAAAAATCGAATTTTTCAAGTGGGGTCGTACAAAAGAAATCTAGAGGTGTTAAATCGCACGATCTTGGATGCCATATGTTAAGAGTATTTCTGCTAATTACGCGATCTTCAAAAAAGTCACTAAGGAGGTTAAAGTATCTCGTGCTGCATGGCTTGTTGCACCGTCCGTTATAAAGTGTTTTGCAAATGGCCTCCATCTTCCCGAAGACAACTTTGGGCCCTCTTTCTTAAATCATCGCTAAGATTTCGTAAAATCTGTGGTGAATTGTTTATTTGCTCACATGTTTCTATAAGTCGTTGGGTAAGTGAATCCAAATTGTGAATAGAAGTTTTAAAAATCGAATTTTTCAGGTGGGGTCGTACAAAAGAAATCTAGAGGTGTTAAATCGCACGATCTTGGATGCCATATGTTAAGAGTATTTCTGCTAATTACTCGATCTTCGAAAAAGTCACTAAAGAGGTTACAGTATCTCGCGCTGCATGGCTCGTTGCACCGTCCTGTTGGAAAAAACCATACCGTAAGTCGTCATCGTACAACTGATTTATAAGTGCAAACAGAATTTCTTCTCGATACTTCGCTGCTATCAGATGTACCATTAAAGGAATTGGTTCTACCAATCTTCTCCTACTAACACCTATCCAAACTACGACTTTTTGTTAATGTACTGAAGTTTCACTGAAAATATAGGGATTGTCCGTGCTCCACATTCTCATATTTCGGGAAGTGACGTATTCAGATAGGTGGAACCATGCCTCGTCCGAGAAAAAACTTTTGTCCAATAAATCATCGTTATCGATATTGTTTAAAAACCAGTGGCAGTATTGTCGTCTCTTGTACAAAATCTTGTGGAAGTAGTTCGTGCACGAATAATGCAATATGCAAACGTGTGGCAATCTTCTTAAGATGGTTCTGCAAGTCTCGTATGAAAGGTCAACTTGTTGTGATAAGACACGGAAAAAAGTTGAGGGCCATTGATGATTATTTGTCTTTTCAACAATCTCATCGGTTTGTTTTTTAGGCCTACCAATTGCTTCTTCCCGATAACGCTACCGTTTCACGAAATAACCTTACCGAGTAAGTTGGTTGATTATAAAATTTTTGGTATTAGAACACTACTTCTGGAAATCGTTCTAGAAATTCTACAGATAAACTTTTCGATCACATCTTATTTTTATAGCGAACCGCCGCATATAACGAAATATTTCCAAACGTCCCGCCAAACAACTTATCAAATCCCTTATAATTTATTCAATATATTGATGTTGGAGGTGGGCCAGCTAAAATGCCCCCCTTAAAAGTGGTTGACGCAACCACAGCCGACGAAGTGTATATTTAATCGGCAGTGACGCAACCCAGTACATATACTTATAGCACGACAAGCCAAACTACTTGTTTAATTTAATTATATCGATCAATGTTGCATACTTATGATAGTCGAGCTGCCAATTTATTTACATTTTAAGTAAGATATTTTCAACTAACGCTTAAACAGATTTTCTGGTTATTTTGACGGATGGCGTGGAAATACGGCAACAGTCTGCAATTTATATGTCAGGCACTATACAATTAGAAGCCCACCGTCTGAAAAAGTATTTAGACGCCTTAAAACTTCTTTTAGGAGCGAAGGTCAATCTGTTAATTTCAGAAACTGTAAGCTCAGAAAGATTACTACCATGAAAAATTAACTAAAAACAGTGACAGGAAATGAGAATCCCTATGTAAGTCAAAAAATTTAAGCACAAATGTGGGTATTACAAGAATTCCAAAAACAAATGTATTTCATCTCTGTCACATTACTTTGGTGTACAAACTGCATGAAAATGATCCCCAATTTTATAACTTATTTCAAAACCAACTTTTTATGTATCGCCTTTTTTAATTATGTACTATTTGGCGATGTTGCAACATTCTTAAACAATGGTGCAGTGGATAGGCATAACTTATATTATTACGCACAAGAATATCCGTACTAGATACATGTATTACCCATCAAAGATTTTTTTTTGTAAATGTTTGGTGTATGGTGGTGTGGGTAACCATATTATTAGACCACACTGCTTCCATGAAAATTTAATTAGACAACGTTACTTGGGTTTCCTACAAACCATTTTACCCGGGTTGCTGGAAGACGTAGAACTCAATGTCCGACATAAATTTTGGTAGGTACCAACAAGATGACTGTGCAGTCAATGTTTTTGAAGGAAATAGGATTGGAAGAGGAGCTGTGCATTCATGGAAACCAGAAAGTTGCGCTGTCATTCCACTATTTTTTTTCCTTTAGGGTGTAATTAAGGAAATAGTATTCTGAATTTCGGTAATACACAAGTATGATTTTCAAAATAGGATGATCGAGGGGTGTACACCAGTTACATGTGACACGCTTGCTCGAATCCCAAGATCGTTTTTAAAACGAATTGGAATATGTAGAAATGAATGGAGGTAACTTCGAACATTTACTGAATTATATAAAACTTTACTACTTATTTTTCGTTATTTTTCACTTGTTTGGTTTTTTTCTATAGGTTGGTTGTACAAATGGGTACATCACTCGGTAAATCCTAATGTAATTAATATCAGTAAAACTGATAATTACCACAGTAAGATATTAACTTAACAGACAAAAAAAGCATCCAATTCTAGGAATACTAAAGTCCTTTTGACGAATCAGGTAACGTACGTCATTCATCACATGATCAACGACGACTGTTACCAATACTTCACCATAAAAAAATAGAAGATCTAATTACTGAACACTGCAACCGGACAAATTGTTATTTTACTTTTATCAAATGAGACTACCAATATAATAAAACAATACAGAAATTGGATTATATTTCATAACATACTATTTGTAAGGTTGGTTACAATTTGGACACATTTATATTCTACTTAAGTAAAGTTTTACTGACGTGTTTACGTTTGGTTTGGTACATTACAAAAGTAGGATTATAAATTTTTTAAATCGTTTAAAGCTTCATGGAGAGATATAAAGTCGTGACAGTATGAAATATTTCGATAGTGTGAATTATTTAATTAATGGATTCAATTAGTGGCTAAGAAACGATGAGAAACGAAAATTATATAAGAGAAAAAACCGGAACTTACAAAGAAAAATAAAAGAGATAGAGAATCACTTCTGACAACAAAAATGTAATCAAATTGACAGTTTGATTGGCGGTGCACAATCAACGGAGGTATGGCAAACCATTAAACAGTTAAAGTCGAATGAAACAAATAAAACATTCAATTCAATTAATATGAAGGAGTGGGAAATCTATTATACAAGAATCCAAATTATCAAAGAAATACACCACTGATACAAGAAAACCATCAAACACCTATCTAACTATAAATGAAGAAAAAGTAGAGACACAACTCAAGAATATTAAAAATGGTAGATCCCTTGGTCCATGCAATATAACTGTTGAACTCATTAAATATGGAGAGGATGCAAACATCAATAGAGTAACAAGACTGGTGAGTGATTGTTGTAAATTGACAAAAATGCCCCAGGAATGGAAAAAAGTTTATCTGGTATCCAAGATCCGAATTGTTACAGGGATCTTAGTCTCATTACTAGCATGAGTCGCCTTTTTGGAAATATATTGAATAATAAACTTAAAAGTAATATGATAGATAAAATCAGCGAAGAACAAAGTGGATTTACTTCCGGACGCTCATGTTTCGATAATTTATTTGTTCTACAACAACTTGCGGGAAAAAGAATATCAACAGGTGAAGAACTACACTTAGGCTTCATCGATCTAGAAAGGCATATGATACAATACCACGACAAAAACTCTGGAAAGCTCTAGAAATATTGAACATTGGTGTACGACTTCTTCTTCTTCTGTGTATAGGCCAATGGCCTGTTAATTACCTACAACAGAGTATGTTCTGTGAGCCCTCTTTGCACGTATGCCGGGCAGGAGGCTAGTCTAACCCGTCGAACAGAGAAGAGAAGTTCCACTACAAAGTTTACGACTGTTAACAATAATTCAACAATTGTACGAAGGAAATGTAGATTACGTCAAAGTGGGAAGACAACTATCAAACCCAATAAGTACTTCAAAAGGATTAAGGCAAGGATGTTGCCTATCCCCTCTATTATTCAACCTGTATGTTGAGGTAGTTTTAAAAAACTGGAAACGAAGCTGCGGAAGTATGTGTGTACCTGTAAATGACTAACGACTTTTTACTTTACTTTTTGCCGATGACCAAGCTATGCTAGCACAGGATTCATTCGATCTGGAATTTATGATAAGAAGATTGTATAACGAATATGAGAAATGGGGACCAAATACTTAGTAATTAATAGTGAAGCAAGATTCGAAGTACCTACTAATATGAAGAAACAACAATTCCACAAGTAGAAGAATTTAAATACCTGGGTGCTATAATGGATGAAAATGGACTTGGAGTAAAGGAAATCAAGCATCCGATTTAGGAAGGGACGAAGATAATTGGTTGCCTTAATTCCTTATGGTGGGGCAGAAATATTTCAAAAACAACAAACAGCATATAGGGCGATCAATGGTGGAAGCTAGCCTTTGTTATGGAAGCGAAATTTGGACAATTAACGCAGACATGAGACGACGGATAAATACAATAGAAATGGATTACTTGAGAGGTAGCGCAAGAGTATCAAGATTTCAACACATTACCAACAAGGAAATTAGAAATCAAATGGAAGCAATAGAAACCGTGTTAGATAGAATAGACGTGGAGCTTTACAATGGTTTGGACATCTGATGAGAATGCCAGAATATCGATGGCCTAGACGCATATAATAAAAAAGTTGTATGGATGTATGTAATACATACTTTGTCATTCCAATAAAAGGCAATTATTATTATTATTATTATTATTATATTTCGGCGGGTTCCTCCAGGGAGGAAAAAACGAGGAAAACTTAGACATTCCTGGAACGAACGTACTTATTAGTCAAGCCATGGAAATAAGACAGTTGAATGAAGAGATGACACAATATAGAGAAGTTTGGAGAAGGGGACTGGAAAGACGGCTTAATGCTGTATCATGATAAATTATATGCATTGTAATATTACTTTGTATTCTATTATCAACCCCAAATATATAAATATATATAAATATACATGGTGTTAATGAATTGCAGGGACAAACTTCTAGGACTTAAAGTATACATGAAAACAAATTTTTTTATTAATAAATGTATGGTCGAAAATGTTTCCTTTCAGGGATAGAGCTTCTTAAAGAATCTTTAAGAAGCTTTAGGCCTGAAAGGAAACACTTTTGACCATACATTTATTAACAAAAAATGTTTATTTTCAAGTATACTTTAAGCCCTAGAAGTTTGTCCCCGCAATTAACTAACACCCTATATTATCATAAGGACAATATAAAAAATACTTATTGTGACACATGTATGTTTGGTTGCGTCAATCACTTTTAAGGCTGGACAATTTATCTTAAACATTCTGTAAATTAAATGAATTTTTTTCTTATGTCGTTTATTACGACTTCTGATACAACGTACTTATTTCGCAAATTCCTTGTGGTTCGTTTTAACCAGCTTTTACTATATAAGGAACAAAATGTATAGAGCTTAATCTTTCTATATAATCATAAATTCATATAAAATTTAAAGAATGAAAGCAGTCTTTCAACAAAACTGCAAATAAGAAAACTGTATCAATTTTAGAATTACGTATAGTGAAAACATCGCAAGTTTCTTAATTTTCTGCCTTATATGAATGCATTTTAATGTTGTGTTGTCTCTTCTAGCTTGAATAACGGCATTCATCGCACGGGGCTTGCTTAAAATCGGATTTTGAATGGTTGCGGCATCTTACTATTATTCACTCTTCAACAGGTTTCTGCGGACGATTTTCAGGAGCTCCTCCCTAACCAACTTAGTTTTTCAATATTCGCTTCCTGAAGGTACTCTTTGAAAACTTTGGCAGTATTTGAACGAGCGTTTTCATACATTAAAAGTCACCGTAGCTTCATCAATAGCCGACCTTTCAACTTGCGCAAGTAGACAATATATCCAATATTGACTTAAAATGAAAAACTCATAAGAACTGATGATAAACCATTGTTAAAGGTAGTATAAAAATATGGTAAAAGTAGCCTACGTTTACGATACACGTGGAGTTAATTTAATGACCTCTGCATCTTATGAAACTATCATACTGTAAGAACAAAATTCATTAGAATCCCCTTAAGAACACAGTATTCGCTTATCTTTACAGAAACGTCTGTATAGGTGGAAATGCGATTCCCATGACAGAAACGTTGTTAATGCTATAGTCGTCGGGTAACCCTTTTCAAGTGACTTCCGAATTATTTGTCCTTGTTTTCATTTAGAAAACCAGGGGAAACAAAAATTATAAAGAAAGATAGTACAATTACTATTGTTCAACTTGATTTTGTCAGAATCACAAAAATACTTACCTCCTGGACATAATTTTGAATATTTGAATTTTTTGTGCTCATTTCCTTTACTATTATCCATAATTGCTCTGTTTCGTGTTTTCTGGGTTTATTGTCTACATCGGCAATACCTTATAGATATTGTTTGTTTAAATTTCGTGTTTAACACCACTGCTTCTAGGAGATTTCTAGTTGCTAGGGAGAATGATTTATTTTTTACAGTACCATGAGGTTGAACCTCTCCAGAATTGCAATGCAGCATAACATTCCACAAAATAAAGATAGTTTCTGTATAAATTCGTTAATTTTGTCCGTGGCTATTATTGTGTTAATATCGCGGCCTTGCAAACTGCTGTTTAGAATGTTTAAGCGCTCGAAAATATCAACAAGAAAAGTCATTCCAAGAAGCCAAAGGGAATTGGAAAATATTTTCTCATATTCCGGTTTCTTGTCTTGCAGATACATCAAAAATTCCGTTTCTAACTGGAAAACTCTTCTCCATACGTTAGCCCTCGAAAACGATCTTACTAAAAACCCATATCTTTACAAATTTTTCGAAAAATGCCTCTTCTGCAATGTTTTTCCCTTGATGGAATTTACCACTTTAATAACATTTTTCAAAACACAATCCATTTCCGAGTTTAAGGATTTTGATGCGAGAGCTTCTCGATTTAAAAATTAGTGTAATCATGTAGCATTTGGCATTATCTATTTTAATCTTACAATAAGACCAGATCGATGTCTTGCCTTAGCGTTGGCGCCATTGTTGCATATAGCAACGCATTTTGCCCAACCAATCTCGTACTTATTAGTAGTTTGCACGAAAGAGGCCAGTAAAGATTTTCCGGTGGTATTGACCTTTAATGGAATACAAAATAAAATATCATCTGCAATACCATGTCCACTATTGTATCTTGCAAATGCTATAAATTGGGCACAGTTAGAAAAATCCGTGGTTTTGTCCAGCTGTAATGAGAAGTACGTGCACTTCTTAATATTTTCGACAATTTGAATTCGAATATCTTCTGCCATGTAACTTCTTCTTCTTTGGATAGTATTATTAGACAGGGTTATGGCTTTCAGCTGGTCAGCCTCTTCTTCCCCAACCATTATTTGCACCATTACAACAGCTGCTGGTAAAATCAGATCTTCAGCAATTGTATGTGACACGATAATTTAGTAGTAGTACTTTTTCATTAATAGTAGTTGCTGGTGTAAAAGTGGCTCGCTCCTTGTGCAGGGAGTGTAGCTTTCTTTCAAAGAACTCCACAGGGTTTTTATTTCCGTCTGGATTTTTTTATTTAAATATCGAAATAGCTTTGATGGCTTCATACTTTCACTTTGACAACACTTCTAGACAAAGTACGCACTGGGGTTTCTGGGAAATAATGGTAAAACCATATTTGAGATATTCATTGCTGTACAATCTATTTTTCTTTGTATTCTTGTTACTGTCAGACGTAGAAGGTTCTATTGACCGTTTTAAAAATTTATCCATCTTTAACAAAATGGGTATAGCTCGTACTTAACGTTAAATATTTGTGATCGATTTATTGCACTCAACACACAATCAGCAGTACAGCACCCAATTTTGAAATGATGACTACTCTCATCGCGGTCCGTTGCTAATATAAAGCAAAATGGATTTTCAACACTATTCCAGTGCCATCTAGCACCCTCCCGAATATGGTGGAAATTTCCGGAAACACGGAGAACAAATAAATAAATTGCGCTACTTGGTAATAGATAGCGGCAGTTGGCCGTTTAGCCGCTGATTCTGAATAAAGTTAAATACTACAAGAGGGAGGTCGCGGGAAAGATTTTTGCCAAAAGGGGATTGCGCTCTGAAAAAGTTTGGGAAGCACTGACATAGAAACTATAATAATGAATTTTATAAACCCTAGATATGGTTGGTAAAATTATTTTATCATTTCATGTTTCCAATTGCCTTGTTCTAGAAATGAAATGCAATTTTAGAGTGATTAAGAATGATGAATTTTAACCCTTTTTTTCATGCGTCCAATTGCCTTGGTCTAGAAGTTACATTTATCGCACTACTCAGCTCTGATCGTTAGTTAAAATATTTGTTTTAGGACCAACACGATAATTCTCCTAATAAGTAGATGCTGGTATTTTTATTTCAGTACCTGGTACGGCGTTCGGTATTAGTATTGATTGCAATAACAAACTACGTTGCAGATAGCTTTGTAAAGGTTTGATGCGTTCATGCTTTGAGCGCTTTTGGAAGATTTATTAATGTAAGCATTAAGTTGATGAAGTCTCAAAATATTGGAATACTGAAATAGTTACAATCCCTAACAAAACGTTAGGCCTTATGTCTCACGTGTATGTAAGCAGACAGTCTTTAAGCCCTATAGATGCAAAGTACACCCTCATTATAACTTCAAATGTTTGGTCAATACATGGCAAAGTAATAAATCATGGCAAGTTAAAATCAAGAATACATCTTGTTTTTATCTAATTGAAATTTGTTTATACAGTTGATTTATATGTTAATTATTTTGGGATACAATTTTAATACTGGTGTAAAATTAATACGAATGTAATATTAATATGTAGCGTTTACAAAAATCAATTTATAGAAACTTCGCCGAGTAATTACTTACCGACTGTCCTGTTTATCCAGTCTGCTAAATCATACTTCAAAGGATCCAATTGATGATTTTGAGCATCTAATACTTTTCCAGTGTACTCTTCAACGTAATTTTCGTCTATTCCCATATAATGAAATCCGGAATACACGGAATTGAGGCCCCAGTTGCTTTTATTTTTAACTATCTCCTTGTACAGAGCCATGTTTATGGAACAGTTTCGGAAAAAGTTTCAACACCAGAATAGTAAAGTACTTCAATGAATGGAAAAAGGTTCGACGTACTAATTCTATGTGATTTAAACACAATTCAAGACATCTCAAAAATAAAATAAAACGAAATATGAAATCAAACTAATTCAATAATTAGAGCTGTATATGGCAAACAAAGCACTGAAACAGACTAATCATTTACAAAAACGCGAACTCCTGCCGAAAATCGCGTGGTACAACTGAACAAACTGTCTGGAACTTCTGTCGTTTGTTAAATGAGAACGTTCAAATTCCATGCCCATAGCTGCATGAATCTATGCTTTTATTGACATCGTGACATCTTACAATTTATTTCCAGAGACATGAAAGCAGAAACGAAAATTCTGAATCTATAATTTGACCTAGTTAATTTAAATGGCCATAAAAATGGGTCAGAGTCTATACTTTTTACAACAAGGTACACTTAAATAGTATTTTGTTCCAAAAATGTTTCACACTTGCTTAAACTTATAAAACACTACTTCAGGTACATTTTCTCATTCTGTAACGTTCGCCGAATCGTGGAAAATTTAATTAAAACGTAATTTTCTGTAGGAATTGAGGCCACATTATTGTTTTCGTGTTCTTTTTCATCAGTTTCTTCTTCAAAATCTTTATTTTGATGGTATTAGAACATATCCTGGCAATTAGGATACTATGATACTCTTTATAACATTTTCATTAATTTGGAGATCACGTTAGTTTTCAAACTTTCCCAGCTTTTCTTTAATTCTGTGAGAACCATATTGTCTTCTGCTTTCCATTCGTGCGTATAATTTTCAGTAAATCCCGCCTTTGTAGAGCAATTTGCAATTGGTGATGATATAAGTATAACATCATTTTTCCATTTGATGTCAGCGATGCAGTCTCTCAGCGATATTAGTCAGGCCAACAGTTGATTATGTTCAACTGCTTCAATAGTCTTATTAAATTTTCCTTCCAGTAATTTTTTATTACACCTTAATCCATTGGTAGTAATTTTGACATCATATTTTGTGGAAAGAATACTAGTTTACCATTTTTAAATTTGCATGTGCATGTATGCGCTACGGCCGGCTGATTGGCAGGACAGTTATCAATTACTATTACGTTTTGTCTTCTAATGATTGCATGCCTTTAAAACAACGCGGATTTTTCCCCTTGCCATTAACCAAAAATTTGTGTTTTTCTGTACAGATCATACTAGAAGTGGCCATTACGATAATGCGCTTTACTATGTTTACTACTAAAACACATTCTCTCGCTCTCTCTCTCTCTCTCTCTCTCTCTCTCTCTCTGTGAGCGCTACGGTCCATTCAGGACCTTGTCTTCCGCTACTATTTCCTTCCATCTTGATCTATTCTCTGCTTCCCTCCTCCATCTTCTTATTCCTAGTGTTGTTAGGTCTTCTTCCACGTCGTCGAGCCATCGTTTTCTGGGTCTTCCTCTTCTTCTTCTTCTGCCCTCTAGCCTCCCTTCCATGGCTATCCTTGGTGGGCTATGTGGTTCCATTCACCTGATATGTCCTAGCCTTCTTAGGCGTTGCATTTTAATAAACGCAACCTAATCTGGTTCTTGGTACAGTTCCCTAAGCTCTGTGTTTGTTCTAATTCTCCAATTTCCTAGAACGTTGACTGGACCATATTTTTTCGCAGTACTTTTCGTTCCCATATATTTAGTGTTCTTTGATCGTTTATTGTAGGTACTTGGGTTTCACTAGCGTATGTCACTGCAGGTCGTATTATTTATATTTTCTTCTTTAGATTTCGTGGAATGTTTCTCGATCTTAGTACGCTCTGTAGTGCAAAATAACTTCTATTACCCGCCGCTAGTCTAGATCTTATTTCTTCGCTTATTTCGTTTTGTTCTGTTATTGTGCTTCCAAGGTATTTGAAGCTGTTTGTTCTTTCGAATATGTGATCTTGGGTTTGCAGGGAATCTTCTTGTCGTTTCTTGTGTTTACCATATATTTGGTTTTTGCCAGGGTTTACTTCGATTTATGGTAGACTGTACCTTGTCCGTTTTCTATTATACTTTTCAGGGTTTTTTCCAGAGTTATGTTAAATAACATTTTGGATAGTGGATTGCCTTGCCTTAAACCTATCGCCACTGTGAAGTTTTGTGTTGTGTCTCCTTGGATCCTTACTTTATTTTCTGTTTTGTTCAGTGTCACCTTTACTAGATTAACCAATTTTTCTGGTATGTTAAAGTCTACCATGAGCTTAAGTAGTTTTTCTCTGTCAATGCTATCGTTGTTTGTAGTCTATGTATAGCTGATGTATATCTATGTCGTATTCATAGCATTTTGATAGTATTTCTCTGAGGCTAATTATTTGGTCTGTTGTGGATCTGTTTTGGCGGAAGCCACACTGGTGGTCTCCTAGTATTTCTTCGATGGACTGTTCTTGTTTCTTGGCGATTTACGAGGACATGAGCTTATATGCTATATTTAACAGCGATATCCCTCTGTAGTTTCCACACTGGAGTTTGTCTCCTTTCTTCTTCCATATTGGGCATATAATTGCTGTCGACTAACTTGTGGGCATTTTTTCCTGTTTCCATATTTCTGTTAGCAGATCATATAGGGGTGTTGTTAATTCTTCTATACCGTATTTGAGTAATTTAGCGGTAATATCATCTTCCCCCGGTGCTTTGTTGTTCTTTTGTTTCATAATCGCTTTCCTTATTTCTTCTTTGGTTGGTGGGGCTATATGTAGCTGTGGTTGTTGGAAGTGCAAGTGCTCTTCATTTCTGTCTTCTTCATTATTCTTTTCTGGGTTTAGTAGTTCTCTGAAGAACTCTGTCCATTTTTCTAGTATTTTTTCTCTATCGCCTATTAGCTGGTTTTGTTTAACCTTGCAGTAGGTTGTACTGGGTTGATATCCTGCTTTTATTTCATCTATTCTTTTATAATACTTTCTTACTTTTTGTCTATTGTATTGTTGCTCTAGAAGATTTAGATTTTCTAGTTCCCACTCTCTTTTCTTCTTTCTGCATATTCTCTTCGCAGCTCTTCTTTTGTTGTTGAATTTTTCTATGCTGCTTCTACTTCTTCTTTGTAGCATTTTTATTCTAGCTTCATTTCTTTCTTTCAGGGCGTATTCACACTCCATATCGTGCCATCCATTAAATTTTTCTTGTTGTGCAAAACCTGCACTATTCTCTGTGGCCTTTGTAATTGCCTCTTTTATTTTCCTCCATTTATCTTCTATGTCTCTGTCGTTTTCCGTTTCTTCTTTTTCTTCTGGCGCTAGTTTATTTGATAGTATTGTTTTATATTTTATTTTTATTTCTTCTTCCTCTAAGGCTTGGGTGTTATACTTTTTTCTTCTTATTCCTTTATCCTTTTTAATATACATATTTGCTATTCTTGGTCTTAGGCGACCCCGTAGTTGGCCCCCGTTGGTGATGTCAAAAGTATTTTGTTGGTGACCTCTGTTGAAGAAGGTATAGGTACCCTGATCTGATATATCCTTTCCTTTTATTCTTGTCTCTTGTATAGCTGCTATTCCGATCTTATAATTCTCTAATTCTTCCTTTACTTTTAGTAGTGACCCTGGTCTGTATAGACTTCTCAGATTCCATGATCCGAAGACCAATTCATTTTCCTTAGTTCGTCGCTTGTGTCGTCTCCGTATATCAGTCCGGCTCTCTATTTGCGGTTTCGTAATTTTTGGTTGTCTTACAGGGTGGGATTGTTGGTCCCACGCCCAACCCTTCTCCCTTTTCCGGGCTTGGGACCGGCAACATCAACCACTAGGCTACTCAATCCACCTAGTGATCTCTGCAAGCGGAGACTGGCCGTTTTTAAATACGAGAGTTTTATTAGCTATACATTTAAAAAACAATCCGGTTTTGTCAGCACCGAAAATGTCTTTGCTGTCGTATTGCTTCAAGATGGTTGGTCGAACATTTTCCTTCCACATTTCTCAGCCTTCTTCACTTACATCTGCGCTTTCACTAGAAATTATTTCTTGCTCTATGCAATGACTATATTTAAACTTGTCGAACCATACGGTAATTAAAGGATTGTACCTGCTCAAAACTATAATCCTTACCGTTTGTAGACACTTTACAACGCGTTAACTTTTGGTCACTCGCCGTATCCATATAGTTTGTCTTCTCTTCATTTATTATTAACCGATATTTCTTTGCTGCTTTTACTAACTTTGTAAAAACTTCTCTTAATTCTTGTTTGGGACTCGTGATCAAAAGAATGTCATCCGCGTATGCCATACACTGATGCTTGTGGTGACATAGCAGTCCCTTAGTTCTTATCTTGCTAGCCCTCATAATTCTCTCCAAAATTAAATTATATAATATGGATGAAAGCGGCTCGCCTTGCCTTAGCCCTCGATTAATGTCAAAACCATTTACAATTTGCCCATCCACCATCACCTTGAATTTTGTGCGATCTAGGCTCAACCTTATTATTCATTATTTTAATTGGTATTCCAAAATCCCCCATTACTTCAGAAAGCCTTCCTCTTTTTACTCTGTCATAGGCTTGTTTAAAATCAATAAAGAATAGGCACAACGGCAAATCATATTCATGAGAGATATTCATTATCTGTTTTAAGACATACACCTGGTCATTCACCCATCTATTCTTTCTAAAACCACACTGGTATTCTCTCACAATTCTCTCCGCTTTTTCAATTTCTTCTTGATAATCATAGCCATTAACTTATAGGTCACATCCTGTAGAGCTATACCACGATAATTTTGACAATCAGCCCTGTCCCCTTTTTTGTATACATGACATAATAGCACTTCCGTCTAGCACGCTGGCATTACTTCCTCCTCCCATATTCTTCGCATCAAAACACTTATGCTTTTTCGTAAAGTATCACCTCCCAGTTTCAGCATCTCCGCCGCTATGCCATTTTCTACCGGGCTTTTATTGTTTCCCAATTTATCAATCGCCTTACTTATTTTTTCTTCATCAGGTACTGCTTCGATATTCATAATTTGGTTCTCAACATTCCTATTTTCTAATGCATCTTCATTTTCCTCTGAACTCTCCTGATCTCCTTCCTCATTTAAGACCTCTTCAAAATGTTATTTCCATCTATTTAACCTTTCTTCTGTACCCCCTAATAGTTTACCTTCTTTGCTTTTACAAAATATCGTTCTAGTAGTTCTTTTTAAATATATGTCTAAAAGAATTAGTCCCAGAACGGTTCCATGAATGCAGTTGGAGTGTGGAATGCTGTTCATGGCTCCCCGATACACAAATAAGCAGCCTGCATCTTGGTTAAACTTGTGGTGACTGTTCTGCTCAACTTTAGGCCACTACACTAGGGTGTTGCTGTCATGGGAAGTAAGAACTATTTACAATAAGAAAATTTAAATAGCATGGTCAGCAAAAATAGATTTTCGTACACAAATAGTGCCTAAGAGTATAAGTTAACCTTCATATACAAAAAAGTAATATCTGCATACATACACGTATATACATCATCATCATCAATCAGCCATTTTCTGTGTCCACTGCTGAACATAGGCCTCTCCTAATTGCTGCCATTTAGTCCGGTCTTGAGCTGATCTAATCCAGTTATTTGTAATCCGCTTTATATCGTCCGACCATCTGGTTGGTGGTCAACCTCTACTTCTTTTATCTTCACGTGGTCTCCATTCTAAAATTTTCTTAGTCCACCTACCATCCACGTATATACATGTCATACTAATTAAGCTATTGTAGCATTTCTACTGTACTGTAGCAATGAGTTGTCGATGTTTAATTATTTTTGCTTTCAATCTTAAATCCCTGTTATTATACCTAAACATATAAAAAACTGTATGCTTCATGCTTTTAGCAGCCAAAGTGTTTAAACATATTACACACCGTGGTCGCTCTTCACCATTAACGACCGTATTTTTAAAAACATAAATTCAAACACTCGTCGTGATATTTCTAATTTTTTTGCTTTAGAAGTGTTGGCAGCTTCTTTATCTGTAGATGCAGGTGTGCTTGCACCCTCAAAATTACGTTTAGACCCGATTAAATATTTTTTTATCGTACAAAATATTTATACAAACTATAAATCACTCAGGTGCAACAGAACACAAACGAAATATCTCGCTGCTACGCTTACTATTAACCTAACCTAACTGAACATGCATCATGGTTTTATTCGTTCTGTGCTCACCGGCACAATTTCTGGATCTTGCTACAGCGCTCGGAAAAGTTCGAAATTCCGTCTTGCTAGAAAGAGGGACGTGTGTCATAACATATTTAAAAAGGGGATCGCAAAACCTAAAAGTTTGGGTAACGCTGACCTAATTAAATGCTTACGTAATGATATACCAAAATGGGCAGATATACAATCAAAGACGTACGTCAAAAATTAAACATGTATAATCAGCAAGTTACAGAAAATATAGAAAATAATTTTAAATCGCGGCAGGAAGGCCAAAAACAGATATAGAATATCAGAGTAGGCCTCACAGCTTATATAATAAAGTGAGGAAGAAATGTAGTTATCCTAATTTTTCCTATAAACACGTAGTAATCAGCGTTTATTCCTGCTCCTCTTTAGGGCAGGAGACATGGTAAATTAACAATACGTGAGGAAATTCTTCAAAAATATATCTACTTGAGGGGACTAAATGAAGAAATCCCACAGAATAGTTTGAGTTGCGAATCAATTCATTTGGACTGGCAAGTCTTCAACATGTAGGTGGAGAGTATGCAATACCCTTTAAGTAGGTATCCCTACACACGCTAAGTGCTGTACAAAAACCGAAAGATTTCCATTTAAATAGGTTGTCAGAATCAGCAAGACGAGCATCATTTAAAGATAAATTGTAATTGTACTACGTAGTTATGGTGAATCTGCTTCAGTTGAAACGCGGATTACCTCTAAACGTATTCGGTTTAATTTTTATCATAACCAATTCTATTAAAAAGGTAACTGTTGCTAACAATAAACTACCTGCCCACCATATAAAAAATATCTGTAAATTACGAGTTCTCAAGACAAACGATGAAGAAACGTCCTCTTCTATGAAATGTTGTTTGACTGCGTCGGAAAACATTTTTTCAGGAAATCCGCTTTCGATTATTCTCGTGACTAAAGTATTGAGGGTGTTCATAAAGTAATGCCCTTTTCGCATACCAAACGATAGTTCTACTGGAGGCAGAAGCGTTTTGGTTGCTATTTTGTCGACCATCTCACTTTCAGTGGGGTAAATCTTAAGCTCACGTTCTCCAAAACAGCAACCACAATTGCGCTGATAAGCAACCTCCATTATCATGCTACTGATATTCGGTGTTTTAAAATAGAAAAATTTTTTCTGCAGGTCTTTGTAAATATTAGTCGACAGATTCACGTAATTTCCGTCAAACGGATTAACCAACATCAGCAGCTTATATTCAGAATTCGCCAGTTCTTCTGTTGTGGTAATTAGGGGTTTGCGTGTGGGCTCTGTCAAACTGCTGATCAAATTAGCTTGAAATAACGTGCTAACTTGCATACAGTAAAATATAAAACACCAAATGAGCATGCGAAGAATGGAATTTTTCGGCAAAACATTAGTCGCACCCCAAATGGAAATCTGCAACGTTATTAGAAAGCATTTCAGAAGCTGCATGAAACCGATCTCGTTGGCCCATTTTGCAGCTATCCATAATGTAACTGTTGATGCAATTAAAGTCAGACCAATCATTCCCCATAAATTTGGGCTAAAAACTTGTAGTTTAATCACATGTGATTTGGGAACGAGCCAGATGGCTTCCTCTCGAAATAGCAGAACACTTAAATCGAAGTTTTGATACATTCGAGGTAATCTGCTTACGCAGGGCGTTAAAAATATGTCTTCGCTTATTTTATACAAAGTTCCTTTCACGTCTTTTCTTACGCCTAGGGATACGTTGGCTTTCATGATATCACCCAGCAAGCTAATAATATTAGCTATAATTGCTACCATCCCAGACAATCTTATATTTTTGGTAAATGGATACTGTTTTATAAGTCGCAAAGTACAACCGTTTAATGTTTTGATAGTTTTGTCGTAAGGGATTGTTTTGTTTGCATCACAATATTGAATGAACTGTGGTTTAAAACTTTTCCCACAAGTTTTAGATGAATTAGCAATATAAAGTTTTGAAAGAGAATTTACTTTATCATGCTCAACCAGTACAACATGCATTACATCAAAATTCCAAAAAACTTCAAATATGTTTTCCAAATTATATGTTTCAAACTCAAAAACTACGTATTTTCCTCTTGGACTTTCGCTTTCATGCCAAATGCTGCTTCTCTTAAGTTGAATCAAGGTGCTCTTGAGAGATGTAAGCTTACTTATGTAAATTAAAAAATTATTGTGAAATTTTAATGATAACTTTATCGGTTGGTTGATTGAGACAACAATTATTGGATTAGTAATTGTAGTTGGAATATAAGCACCTTCTGCTTTATCGAAGACTATGGTCAACGTTTCGTCAGCTAGAAATGAAATCTGGATTAGATTTGACGCACAACTTTGTAGTTCTTCTGTGTCCTTTAATTCATGCAATTTTGAGTGACCATATCTCAAAAATACACAAACTAACAGTAAAACAAGAACTGTTCCTTTTAATTCCATTTTCCATAGAACTTAACTTCATAAATGACCAGAAATGCACAATAACACCGTTAATGGAAAATTACAATATAAAATCGTGCAACTATGCATCGTTAAAACAAATTGGAGACAATGGCTTTAATAGCTCGTTAAATGTAAAAGTGATTAATGTGCACTTACTCACACAACTCAAACTATCGGTTTTGTCGTATTGATTTTGCATTCTGAAAACAATAAATTGACAAGCGTAAGATTCAATTTTTGGAAAAGTTTAAATATATAAATTTGAATGTGTGAATTATTTAGATCATCAGGCAAAAATATTCAGTTCGATTTAAATGTTTTGATGTATAACTATTGAAACTAACATGAAAAATAATAATGTTTAAAATATAATTTTAAAACTTTACATATACTTATATTTAGATAACAAAATGCAGATCTAACTAATCAGTCAAATGGATACCGTCCTACAGGTTTAAAAAAATCATAAAGTTATTAGAATGTACAACGTAAACACACGTTACGATAATGGTGGTTTCGTTTACATTTCAGAAATATGTGGTAATTAGTGCCTGTACATTTAAAAAGTTCCAATACCTTTTTTATATTCCACAGCTTTTTAAGGATTTTCATAAATAACGATTTTCACTTGAGCGTTTTTCAACACCCATGAGAAGAAATATGAATATGATTTGATTGTAAAATCGCAATATCTCTTACAGTTACGGAGATAATATCATCGTTAATAGTGGTGATGACTTTGTAAATACAGTCGATTCTCCTTCCGATTCTCAGGACACGTTAGACCCACAGCATTTAGGCCCAATTAAGCACCTACCCCAAATATGCAAAGTTCCACACAAAAGTTAAGAATTGGTGTTTTTCTTACATTTCTGTAAATTCTTGAACATACATTTAATTGCAGAAAAATAGGTTATAATTTTTGTAATATTGTGAAGGAGTACATACGTCGAATACCCGCGGCGGTGTAGCTATTACCGAATGTACGTTAACTCTACCACACCTAACTTTTCTACGTGTGAATCCCCAGTGATTAGCTTGTGAATCGCCGGCACCGCGCTAATGGCAAACATATGTGATGTCTGATAATCAAAATTTCAGGAAACACAATTCAAGCGCTGCTGTTCACTCAACTTTGCAAAGAGCACACATTAAACTGTTTACATTTTATTTTGTGATTATAAAACTTCGCAATTGTATTATATTGTAAATTCCTGTTATTTCTTTCATTTGGTTTCGTTTTTTAAGGTTTTGTAGTAAAAAGCGCCTGCCCCAATTAACCGGTGGCCCAGTTAAAAAAATTCTGAGAAGAACTGTTTTTAAGCATAGCTGGGTAAAAATAGCGAAATGTAAAACACAAACAACAAACAAAAAACAACTAACGGCAATGAAAAAGAAGACTGCACTCCTTTTAACTTAAAATAGACTCACCCGCTGCTAAAATTTGGGCAAATTCGTCACTAACACGTGACAGATCCTTCTATAATTATCGGAATCGATTGTTTAGGCTTTCGTGCTCGCTTATTTTCTGTTACATGCAGTATGAGACCCTAATTACATGACGTACGTCCCAAAAGTAACGAAAATGATTATTTTATCCTTCCTAACTGCGTGAGGAAAGTGCGGATGGAGGTTATTGTGCGGGTATCTCAAGAATAAGGCCGGACCATCGTCAGTTTGAACCCGAAACTTTCAAAACGTTGGTACTTCACAAAAGTGCACCCTTGTTTTTCACTCTCGTCGCGGACGAAAATGCAGAAAAGCGACGAGCAGCGTTTCGCTATCAAATTTTGAGTGAATCTTTGAAAAACAGCTTCAAAACCTTAGATATACTGATGGGGAAGCAACTTTGTCGTCAGCCCAAGTTTTCCGGTGGTGCAAGGCCCCTAAGGAGGGAAGGAAAGCCGTTGAGGATGAACGCTCAGCGCGACTTTCAACGTTAAGAACAGCAAAAAATGTGGACGTTATCAAGGCTGCTCTGGATCGCAACCGACGTTTAAACGTCAGACTAATCGCAGATGAGGTAGGAATACCAAAAACGGATATTACGTCACATCAGGCAGACTACTTTATAAAATGAATCAAAATCAGAGAGCTGCTTTCCAGCTCTATTTTCCAGATTATCATGCGGGTATAATAAAAATAGCTTGTATAATTGAGCCTTTACAGCACTAGCGATGTTAAATGCACTCCGTTTCGCCTCGTGAACTTAATTTCGTCGCACGTGCTTTAAAGGTTTCATTATACACTAGTATCATAATATACTATTTTTCCGATTTGGTTCTTTGTAAGTTCTTCCACTTTCTGGCGCAACAACGGGCCATCAACACGTGCATTCAAGAACATTAGCGAAGCAGAGTTTTAATGCAGATTCCACTTGATCGTGTTTCCCAGTACAATTTCTTCTAGTGTTCAAATTGTCATTTTACTTTGTAACCTCTTCTATTTCAGCGCGCTTTTAAAATTTTATACAAAACTGAGTGTGAAATGTTTAATTGCACTGCTGCATTCCGCTGGTTTATTTTCGGCAACTTATCATACTGTTCTAAACTGTTAATTTTTTCTTTTGAGCTAAGATCACGTCTCTTTTTTACGTCAGCTATTGCAAAGGGTTAGAATAGAACTAAGTTAGCTGCTACCCACCAGCCTACAGGCTGTTAACTTGCAAGATAGAGGTCCGGTGCCACTTGAGCTAAAAATTACAAACAAAAACAAGCATATAAAAAGGATATCTTTGAGTCGAGCCTCTCCCTAAAGTCTGGTATCAGCGCATCCGTCCCTTTCCAACTCTTTCATTTCACATTCACTTCCTTCCTCTTCGGTGTTAGTATGTAGAAGTCTTCGATGTTACATATACTTCGTAGTAACACCGAAGAGGAAAGAAGTGAATGTGAAAAGAAAGGGATGGAAAGTGACGGATGTTCTGATACCCGACTTTAGGGAGAGGCTCAAAGTGGAGGTATACAGAATAAAAGAACAACGGGCGGAGGAGACAATGGAAATTATTAAAGAGACCAGGAACAAAACTTTTCCAAAGAAGCGTAAGAGCTACTCGGAAATAAAAACAACAGCCTAAGCATAGAACGGAAAGAAGCTTTGAATGCGGAGTACAAAGAAGAAAGAAAACTAAAATTCGAAATAATTAAAGCGAAAGAAGAGGCGTGGAGGAAACTTTGCGATGAGGTTGAACAAAATGTGTGGGGAATGAGCTGCAGATTGTGGTTAAAAAAATTAAAACCTAACACCAAGGTTAACATTAACAGACAAAAAGCTGAAAAAGCTAACGCTAGAGATATTCTCCCACCACCAGATGAAGGAATGGCAAAACAACGAGGAGGAAGATGAAAACACAGAACCGTTTACACAAGAGGAACTTAACGAAGCTGTGGACGAATAAAATTAAATAAAGCCCTGGGTCCGAATCTAATACCCCCGGCAATATTTAAGGAAGTGGCTAACATTGCTCCAGAGTGGATACTGGATATGATGAATAAAGAATTTAAGAAGGGGAGATATCCGAATGTTTGGAAAGAGGCGAGACTGGTCCTAATAGAGAAGCCGAAAAAAAGAGGGCGAGATAAAAAATTAAGTACAGACCCATATGCTCAGTGAACGTCATGGAAAAAGCTTACAAACAGCTAATAGCTAAAAGAATCTAACAGGAACTAGAGGAAAAGCTGTCCCCAAACCAACACGGATTCCGGAAGGGAAGGTCTGCGATTAATGCAATGGAAAAGGTAAAGGGACTTGCTGAAGTAGCCAAGAAAAAATCAATTCAAAATAGAAGACTATGCATCCTGATCACCATAGAAATCAGAAACGCTTGCAATACGGTGCCAGGGAAGGGCATAATTAACACCATGAAAGAAATGAAGATAAGCAGAAGATTAAGAAAAGTAACAACAAAATATCTGGAAAACAGGTAATTATTAATAGGGGAAAAAGAAGAAATGCAGATCACAAACGAAGCTCCACAGCGTTCCATACTTGAACCATTGTTATGGAACCTGTATTACAACGATATTTTGAGATGAACATGCCAATGGGCGTGGAAACGGTGTATTTTGCAGACGATACGGCAGTGGTAGCAACGGCCAAAACAAAGGAATATATCACAGTACTAGCAAACACGGCAATCGAGCTGATTTAAAAAAAAGATAGAAGAAAAAGGCCTTGAAATTTCCGAGGAGAAAACCGAAGCAGTTATCCTGTACTGAGAAAGAAGGATGACCGAAATCAAACTAAAAATTGGGGAATCCGAAATTGCAAATATAAAAGCAATAACATATCTATGAGTGTGGTTTGATCACAACATGCAAATGAAGGAACACGGAAAACAAGGCGAAAACTGTCCTGAGAAAAAATTGATAACATAAACCGAAGTCATGATTACTATAAACGATGTTTTTCCTATATAGTCGTATACATCCGGCCCGTTCCCCGCGAAATCAATAAGAATACCCGATTGCAAATATCCGTGATTCCAATGAGCACCATGCATTGTACTAAACTTTAAATATAAGGAAAATAGGTACAAAACTCGCCAAGAAACTTCTCCGATGAGCAGAAGCAGAATCGTCTGTTCATTTCCCAAGGACTGTTGAATCGTGCATTAACGGAGCTCCACTTTTTGCTTATAGTAATTACTGGAGGCAGAGTTTAGTATAGCACACTCCCAATTCACCACGACCGAAGAAAACTCGCACGCAAATCAGGAGTCAAATTAATGCTCATCAAGAAGTTTTTTGAAAATACCATCAACACTGACACAGTCACACTTTTTACCTACAGGTCCTGAAGCGCTTGAAAAGAGTTTTGCGAGTGCACCCTGACATTGCCAAAACGTGGATCCTCCACCATGACAATGCACCGAGTCACATACCATTGGCTGTGAGGGAATTCTGAGCACTGAAACACATACTTACTCTTCCCTGCCCAACCTAGAGCCCTAACTTGGCACCGTGTGACTTTTTTGTTCCCCAAAATGAAAACTTACCCGAAAGGACACCATTTTAGTGTTATTGAAAACAATCAGTCGCAGCGAAAGCTCTGAACAGCGTCTCATACAAAGATTTTCATCACAGCTACGACGAATTGCAGCGTCGCTGGAATCGTTATGTTCCGTCCCAGCGAACTTGTTTTGAAGGCAATCGAGTGTAATTGTATGTTTTTTTATTAAAAGTAAATTTTGGATATCATTCTCATTATTTTTGGGACGCATCTTTTAAATGTCAAAAAACTGTGATGGCTCTTACTATTCTTAGCTTTACTGAACATATCTCAAATTAGAAAATTACTGTTATAATATTTCATTATCGTGTATATAGTTTCAAGAATTTGTGCATTAAGGCTAGACTTTATTGCGTATCACCAACGAATATGTTACACCAAAGATTAGTTGAGCGGTAACTCCCTAAGATAATGAAAAAGTTCTGAACCCGTGGGATACGCCCCACGTTTAATTTGTCAATTTTATTTACAACTCAATGAAACATTTACAGCATCAATTTATAACAATGAGGCACTAATGTTGTAAGTGGTTATTTGATGTTAAAATGTAGAAGTACCCAAAATTTTTGTTACGCCTTTTCCATAAAGACCGAGCTCTGGCAGCGCATTCAAGACGTATTTATATGTACTTGAAACATTCCAGGAGTGCTTAAAAGAGTATCGTAATCATTTATCCGACGAGCAGAATGAAACTTTTATTGTAACTTGTACTTTGTTAGTACTTCCCTTAAACTTTTTTGTAAGACGTTTTCGGTCTTATGTTTATTAAAACTTTTTCTACTTGGCCTTAACACATTGTAGAAACCTGGACTCAATTTTGGTATTAGATTATAACTAAATTTTAAAAAAGGGTTTTTTACAATGCATTTGTATTAAAGCGCCTTAATTTCTGTTTGTACAATTCATACAAAATGATATGACCTGATTTTGTTTTTCTTCCGGCATAGGTTCGTTAATATCGGTCTGCTCGTTTATAAACCATTTTTATCAACAGTTTTCCCACAAAAAACTGAATTTATTATAAATTCCAAAATAATGACACAGCAACCAAATATAAACAGATACATGACAGTACAGTACAGTACAGTACATTAATATTATTATGTTTTCCATGTTACCCCACAATATTTCTTGTCTATTAGATTTAATGTACTTTCCTAAAACAAAAAGTTCGATTAGTGCTTTAAAAACGAAAGTTGTTATATGAAAAAAACACTTACCTTCTCGTGATTGTTGATACATGCTATATATTGCCTCCTGGTGTAGTTATTTTTGGTCGCTATATAACAAGGCATTGACATATTGTACTTCAATTCTACTGGCTCAATATTAGGAGCATAATTGCTGGCTGGTGCTGAACATTGGGCATTAACAACTAATAAAATTAAATTGCTGTTAGATACTGGTTGCACAATGTAATACCTGAAATGTGAAAATAAAACTTTACTGCTTTGTAAAAATCTAATCCCACTCCACATTTATAGCTTAATAATGCATGCTACAAGCAATTAAATCACAAATAGAATGAAATAGAATACCCAATAAAATGAAAAGTTTTTATACGACGCAAAGTCAAATGAAGTTCGTTGTTAAACAAAATTTAAAGCAATGTAAAAATAAGTACGTCATTTTTCGACGTAGTCCCCATTACGTTCGCCAGATTTGGAAGCACTTGAATTATTCAAGAAAATAATTATTCTGGTCACGTGCACAGTCACTCATGCGCCGCCGCCTGAATCACTTCATCATTGGTCTCCAATTTCTTCTTCTCATCTAATGCCTCTTTAAGTGGACCAAAGACATGGTAATCGCTTGGGGCGAGGTCAGGGGAATATGAAGGATATGGTAAACACTCAAACTTCATATCTTAGATGGTTGCTACCATTGAACGTGCAGTATGTGGTCGCGCGTTATCGTGTTGCAAAAGAATGCCAGAACTCAGAAATCCACGCCTTTTGATTCTAATGGCAGACATGAGACGATTCTTTAGGGGTTCTAAGTATGTATGACACTAGTAACAATAACCCCATTAGGCATGTAGTACCTCCAAAATTATCTCTCATGCATCCCAAGAACGAGTCAGTATAAATTTATCTGAAGAGAGCTGTGTGACAACATTCTTTGCTTGCTCTCCTGGTTTCCGGTTGATCATAGTGCATCCAGGATTCATCCCCAGTTATAATTCTTGCCAGAAAGCTATCTCCTTCTGCTTCATATCGTTACAAAAGTTTGTCACAAGCATCAATTTGAATTCTGAAGTCCATTGCTTTGGCACCCACTGTGCTAACACTTTATGGAACTGGAGGATGTCTTGCATAATAGGTTGTACAGAACCATGACTCATATTCAAAACTTCAGAGATTTTATAAAGAATAATCCGAAAATTTTCTTTCACCAAGACTTCCACTGCCGCTATCGATTCAGGTGTCACAACACGATTTGCTTGACTAGGTCAGGGAGAATCAGCTACAGAAATCACCCCTTTTTTTAACCTGTTGCTCCATTCATACACTTGTTGGTGTGAATGAATTTCCATATTGTAGTTTCATTCTACGATTGATATCAATGGGTTTCACCCATTTAGTGTACAAAAAACGAATAACATAACGTTGCTCTTCCGTGGTGCAGTGCTCTAGCAGAATTGTCATTTTTAAACTGTCGCTATGTCAACATTTTCAAATGTTGCTATGGTATTGTATTGTATTGTATTATATTTGAAAGAGCGAGATCTAGGACGCGATCTGACAGAAGGCGCATTTTCAGATTTTTCCCCGCCCGAAAAATCTCACCGACCTCGGCCAGGTTCGACCCCGCGTACCTTGGATCTAAAGGCAAATGCGCTAGCCACTAGACCACCGAGGTCGGCTTGTTGCTATGGTATGTCATTAGCAAGACCTTCTACATCCCAAAAACAATATTTCTGCCAACTTGTAAAACATAGTTCCGCGTTCGGTACATTTTTAGGGTAGTTTTAAGGTTTTCAATTGACCATACCTCGTATCATAAAATCTTATCAATAAATATCAAATATGAAAGTTACTTTAAATTTTAAAATTGAACTAAATATTTCACAGTTATCAATTAGAACCAGCAGGAGGAGAAATAATTCCAATGCAGGTATTGCTGGGCGATGGGACAAGAAAAGGAATCTTACCACAGTGTACCACAGAAGACAAAAGTAATGATGCTGCTATGTGTTAGTCGTATGTAGGCAACATATTTTTCGTGTAGGTGTTAACAACAACAAACCACCTTCCTCCATTGCATCCTCGCTTTTACTAACTTAACTGATGTAAACTTTTAATAGTTTTCCTTTATTTACCTACACATGTCACCGATAATTTTGAAGTATACGAAATCCACTTATTATACAGGGTGTTAATGAATTGCAGGGACAAACTTCTACGGCTTAAAGTATACATGAAAACAAACATTTTTTGTTAATAAATGTATGGCCAAAAGTGTTTCCTTTCAGGGATACAGCTTCTTAAAGGTTCTTTAAGAAGCGCCTAAATGTAGGCTAATCAATTTACTACCTACTATTTGTTTCCATAACGACGGAATTTGAATTTGAAAAGTGGGAAAGGAGGCTTCATTTATCCTGTATTAATTTCCGTCGTTATCGAAACAAATAGTAGGAAGTAAATTGAGTTGCCTACATTTAGGCGTTTCTTAAAGAACCTTTGAGAAGCTCAAGCCCTGAAAGGAAACACTTTTGACTATACATTTGTTAACAAAAAATTTTTGTGTTCATGTATACTTTAAGCCCTAGAAGCTTGTCCCTGCAATTCGTTAACACCCTGTATACATTCAAATTAATGAAGAGCTGGTAGTCAGACATACATGTTCAGAGATTGAAGTGTGTTATTGCTGCAAAAGGTACGAGTACCAATAAAGACACAAAAATGGAAGGAAAGAGAAGAAGAGTTACTTGAGGTGTAAAAAGCGCTAGAAACGAAAGTACTGCAAAAATTAGGAGAAAATTGTGCTTAGGAGTCGTTGTGGTCAACGGTGAAGACCACGGAAACACTATTTTCTAAACATCATGAGCTGTTATGGCAGTTGAAAATGTTTGGTTGTTTTTTAAAAGATGTAGAGATTTAGTAGCGGCCGAGAAGTTGGCAAATACAATATCGTGTCTAGTGTTATTTGTGTAACGGTTAACTGGATTATTTTTTGTTCGTTCCGGGTTATTGGGAATGTTCATCTACGGCGAGATCAGCACTAGCTCTTCTCACTTCATCAAAATTTCGATCGTTATACAATCGCGTTAGCCTTCATCAAAATAGTAAATCTGATAAGGTAATGAACTTCTAAAAATGTCTCACCCCGGCACTCAGTGTGTAAGATAAAGTACGCCGCCGGTTTTCGCTAATATCTTTATGAAATATCTCCATATGTCACTCTCAGCTTTTTGCAGGGCATAATCCGAAAACCTGATTAAGGTATGTGGGCAATAGTTTCATTATCTAGACATATATATAAAACAAACATTCAGAATTTCTCATAATTTAAGACATTTGAGAGGTCTACGGTTCGAACCCCCGGGCCATCTGTCCTGACTCAGATTTTCCATGGTTTTCCTGGCTTTTAGCCTTTCCTAACATTGCATTCCCGTTACTAGATAAAGAGGGGCTTAGCCTCTCCTTCTTGTGGGGGTGACTTTCCTTAATTTAAAACTACTTGGAGTCCGACTCCATCGGAAAAGCCAGCCGAAGAATTATCCCAAAGCCAGTCACTCCAGAAAAGAATCCAGCCAAAGACAAACCAGTTTCAAATCTTCGTTCAAGTCAAGAATCGCCCAGCCTATTGTTTTGAATAGAACTTAAAAATACCTGCGTACCTAGACGGTTGGGAAACCCCAAAACTTTTATTCATTCCGTCGTTGGGTTTGATTAATTAACAGCAATCCTAATTCTAGATAGTGTTAATTACTGTTATTAATCGGAATAACTACTACCCGCCGGCTACATGAAAAATAGTCATCACACCCAGTCCTATCCCCGGTATGGTTGTAGTGTTTTTGCATTATATTTAAACAATATAGTACCTCACATATTGATGCAAGAAAAATCTTGAACATTTACATGTTGTAGAAACAGAATCTGCTGTCCCTAAATGCAGAGAAAAAATCTATCTGGGAACTTCATCTTTAGACCTCGTCAAACCATTAACAAAACTACTTCAACAGTTTTTCATATGCTCACTGGCTTTTATACAAGTACTTACCACAAACAATTTTTGGTTGCAGATCCATTGGTATTAGCATATGTACCAACAAAGCTACTGCTTTTCAATGTATACAACCACATTTCTCGATCGCACGGTGTCGGTAAGCTTTTTCTTATAGCTCGTCGACTATACTCATCTGTAATAGCTCGCATGCAAGGATTATCCTTTGTAACAGCTCCCATAACATATTGGATAAAATATATTATCGATGTACAGAACCATTTTAAAATTCCAAAAATGTTCCCAAAAAACTGCAATCGTATAAAAAAATATGTTTACAACTCAATATCAATCTAATTAGGTATTCAATATTATATCCCTTAAATATTTGTTATTGGAAATTTTCTGTTTGTTTCAAAAACATGATTGTGATTTATTAAGTGGACAGATGCAGACCAAATTGTTAATCCTTAAGCTGTAAATAATTAGGGTGTACTGCTGACAAACATTTTCTTCCCATATCATTTCTAGAATGAAAGACGAAATAAGCTACGAAAAAGAACAATGAATATTGGAAATTGGAATATACAAGAAGGCCTGTATCAAAAGCTGAAAGAAGTAGCTACCGAAGTTAAACTACAAAAGATGGAAATTATAGGCCTAACAGAAACAAAGAAGAAAGGAAACGGTAATGCCACAATAGAAGATTATATTTACCACTGGTCTGGTATGGAGAAATCGCAGAGAATAAAAGCCGGGGTTACACTAATGGTAAGCAAGAAATATGGAAAGATGATAGAAGATGTAGAGTTTGTATCAGAGAGATGTCTAAGGATCCTTATTAAAATATAAGGCAATGAAATAAATATATTGGCTTTTTATGCCCCCACCGATGACTCGACATTAAATGTAAAAGATTTAATGAAAAAGTTAGCAGAGAGCTAGATAAAATAAAAGACAACCAAGAAGTAATAATTATTGGGGACTTAAATGCCAAAGTTGGCAAGAGGAATAATGGTGAAGTAGTGGGCAATATGGTGGAATAGCAATAAATGATAGCGGAGAGCAAATAATTAACCTGTGCAAGCAATATAACTTAAAAATAAGTAACACCTTACGTGGGAAAGACTTCATCAGAAGTCCATTCTAGACTACATAATTGTTAAACGAAATCTATCAAAAATTATACATGATGTGAGAGTTGAAACAGGAGCAACTGTGAGTCAGATCATTACTTACAGGTAAATTGGTATTTCCTCCACGAATAAAATAGAATACCATCGATAATTTACTTGAAGGGGCTTACAGCGAGAGGAAATACAACACCTACTTAGATATAAGCACAGTATAAATATCTTCGTAGATATTTATACTGTGATATAAGCTGTAGCTGTTATACACCGAAAATATTAACGATCTATACAGAAAGAGGCTAAATGACATACTTACACCATTCGACGGTATCGAAATGGAACATTTACAGATAACTGATACCATCCATAAAGCAGCAAAGGAAGTTATTGGAGAGGGAGACAAAAATAAGACAAAGTTAAATTTAGTGGACAGAAGAACTAGAAAATCTTATACTAGAAAAAAAGCAAACAATAAATGGCTTATAAATCGAACGGTAGAAAACTAGAATATGTACAAACAGAAACAAAGACATCATGTAAAGAAAGAAAAAATTCTGTCGTGGGAAAGAAAGTGCAACGAAACAAATTGCCTCATGGAAGGATCGCAGTCAACGGAAATATGGAGATCTCTAAAGACAATGAAATCCAATACAACGAGTAATAAAAGTAATTTAATCCCGATGAAAGAATGGACGCAACATTATGAACACCTACTCATAAAAAAAGAACTGGATATGATTTGCTTACTAATAGAGAAGGAAGAAGTGGTGAAGAAACAAATATTGAAGTCATTGAAAAACAAATAATCGAAGCTATAAAATCAATGAAAAACAGAAGAGCTACAGGGCCAGGTATCATATCAATTGAATTAATAAAATACAATGGCCCGGAACTGATCAACCGACTTACTTTACTAATAAACAAATGTTTAAAAGAAAATGACATTACAAGCACGAAAAGTTATAGGATGTTTAAATGGTATTTGGTGGGATAAACACATATCGCAAAATATTAAAAACAAATCGGAAAAAACTATGGTTGAATCAGTTCTACAGAAAATTACAACAATCGAAATGGATTATCGACGAAGTGCAAGAGTTTTTCGAATGGACCATATCACCAACGACGAAATAAGAAGAAGAATGAATGCATGGGACACAGTATTGAACGCAAAAGTTTGAAGTGGTTCGGACATCTCATGAGGATGCAACAGACAAGATGGCCTAAAAGGGTGTTTAAGTGGAAGCCCGTCGTAAAAACAAAAATGGCAGACCGAGAAAATCATAAAACGAGGGCATCAGAAATGCGATGAGAACACGTGACCTGGTAGAGGACAACGCACAGAACAGAGATCGATGGCCAATAGGGATGGCAAAACGGCTTGCAGCTCTGTCAAATATATATTGTTGTGATGTAATTATGGGGGGGGGGCTTAAATGCTAATTGGGATTCGCCTTTGTATCGCCGTCGGGGCAAGACGTGTTTCCATTACAAAATAATATCTTTCCCCGCCGGTCAAGGAATACGAACTTTTTAAAAATAGAGGAGAACTTTTGTTTATTATGGAAGAAATGTCATAAATATTGTAAGATTGAAAAGGGAGAATATACCATCATAAAATAAAAATGTTAGTTTTTATCGGCGTTAAATGAAAATGGAAAAGTACTGCATGTCGGGAAGAGACGGCAGAGAACGGCACGCAAAACCAGCCAGAAGGAGAGGTGTGCAGTCGGTATACTTGTGGAGTAACAGTCCAGGGGCGTTTTTGCATACCTAACATCTGTGAAAAGGTTGGTGCAGTTTCAAAAAGAACTAATTTCGGTGACAGTAAAGCATAGTAAAATTTTGTGCGTGTTGTTATTTTTTTTGTCGAACGTTTTTTTTTCAATTTTTTGTACGAAACGAGGCCGCCAGTGGAACCCTGAGATTAACAGTTTAGTGCTTGAGCTGGTCGGCATAATTTTTATTAGCATGACTTTTAAACCACAGCAATATAATATATATCATTTCTAGAATTCAGAACGCATAACGGACATAACATAACATATAAGCCATAGCAAAATAACCTGCGTCAAAGAGCCAGAAATAAACTGTGATCATAGCAAGGATGTTAGAGCGTAGATGCGGCATCACACATTACCGGTTATACAACTTTGTAACTCCAAGCCAGGGTGCGAATGGTGTCCCAGGTCACCAACCGGGTTTATAAATAGTTTTGCTTATTTTACGTCTAAATTTATGATTTTGTGGAATTAAAACGGTGCATTGTATGGCCTACGGATTTTACAATTCTACAAAGAAAAAATTGCTAATGTGAATTATTTTCGGTAATTTATATGATATTTCACTTTAAGGTAATCTCTTTAATAATTAATTTTTACAAATCACTAGCCCTTACCGATATAAAACATGCAATATTAATAATAATAATTATTATCGTTATGCTTTCCTTAAGTATGAAAAATATATTTAACAGAAGTGAACGTTGAATCTTTGGCTAATATATCTTTGTCACTACATCAAATTAAAAAAAAAATGCACAAAAGGGTAATTAATTTGACGGCAATTATAATATAAACATTAAAATGTAAAGCATTAGGTGGAACAACCAAGTTTATATAATTTTACGAAATCCCCATGAGACGCCTATGGCTACACCTACCCCTATTGCTATTCTTAACTAGATTATTTACAAGAAAGTAGTTCAGTAAAAAAATATACGATATGAAGTAAGTTGTAATAAAACTTCGAAATTTTATATGTAACGCCACTGGCTGCGCACCTTAGTTGGTGTCCCTGGGGAGCTTCACAATAGCGTGCGCATGTCGCATTCATTTTCTATAAGATCCAAGTAGCCTTATATAACTTAAAGTTCTTCTTTCACTTATATTTGTGCCAATATTCCAGGACTAATGTTAGTGAATATAAATTTTAAGTACTCTTTTCCAATACAGTGAAAAATATTATTTTCTGTTTATAAATCTTCATCACGGATATACACTGCGCAAATTTTAACACCGCCTTGTATTAATGAAATACTTACTGTTAAGCTGCGTGATGCAGGTGAACGTGATTTTGGTTTTGGGGGATCTATGTAGCAAATCCCTTGGTAGTCATAAACTCGTATCTGCGAATATATACCATCTGCTACCATACGCTGGATTATGTAGGGATTGACATTTCCAATAAACTTCCCAACATGTTCTGGTTTGCTGCCTATTAAAATGTAAGCATTGTTATCTAACAGAAAGCAGGATTGCTGTTTCGAATCACAGGTAATTACACAACTTTCTCCTCCACACTAAAAAAATCATGTTAGTAACCCTTAACATTTCTAAGAGAAGCGTAAACTCAAATAGTTAGTGAAGTACTTGTCCAAAAGTCAACGAATAGGGTATATTAATATTATGCAGTGTGATCAACAAGTAAGCAAATAGCTAATTTGCGCAACTAGGAGGTTTCCCTCCTGTTGTAATCTAAAACAGCCTAACCAAGGAGCCATGAAATTTACTGCAAAAGCAAGCTCGATTGATTAATTTTTCAGTAGTAGGACATAAATAACACTAAGCGTTTGTATGTGATTACTAGCTATAAATACTTTGTTAGTGTCTGAAGACAATTTTATGCCTACGGTCTTAAATGCAGTTTACATCTTTTCAACTGCTTATATTTTTAATATATTTAAACATTACAAACGCGGCTAATGGAGAGGAACATCAACAAATAGAAATTGGAATATCCATGGGACACTAAACAAATCTTCATACTACTGTACAGTATCAAGTTGCCACCCCGAAACGTAAATTCAAGATATATCTGGATTTCAAACGAACTATACCAAGTATATGAGAGAGTGAAGTTTTTGAAACGACGACCGACCCCTGATAAATCCATTGATGCGTTTACTAACGATTTGTATAATATGGTAGAGAGTTACAATTTTGGGATGTTAAAAGAAGAATTTATTGATGATTTAATTATTATCGGAATAGTAAAATCTATATTGTCGAAATCATTACAACTGGTTGGACGATTAGATTTGACTACAGCTATTATTCAGGCCAGACAAGCAGAAAACATGCAACAAAAACAATATGTTAGGAGTTCTGGAGAAGTGGCGACCCGTCCCAGAAGCTAAATTATTAAGCAGACTCAGCCCAACGACAGCAGCAATGCTTTCTATCAAACTGTCCAGCAAATATTAAAAGGACAGAAAGGATGTTCTTTGTTAAATGTGTCAAATGGACTAAACAGTTATAATCTAACATGGTCCTTCTTCAGCGGTACATATTTAGCGACTTTCCTTTAGGATAAATTTTAAGCCAAAAGTATATCAAAAAATAACTTATCTGGTGGTGGATTGTTTGCATGAGGTAGTAAATCAAATATATGACATATTTACAGTATGGAAAAATAAGAAGCATTGGGCTGGAAGAAGTCCTAATGGGTTTGAAGGAAAACTGCATCACTAAACGTTGCAGAGTGCAAATTTGGTACGTGTCAGATTTCTCGGTCATGTAATAAAAGGAGGATGAATCTGTCCTAACCCAGACCAACGCAAGCTATGTCTATTTACCTGCTCTAAAATATGTGTTTCAAATAAGGCATCCCCTTGTAATGGTCAACTATGTTATGAATATTATTTCTAACTTGAATAAACTAACGGCCCACTATATTAGATTGTACCGCCCTTTGCTTCAACGATAAATAAAAGGGCGGTATACGACCCTTATGGCTGACCCAAGGTCTCGGCAAATATGGTCGTGGGTAAGAGTAAACAAGGGCGCCAGTTGCCGGGAAGCGACAACAACAAATAAGTAAAACAAAAACGGTTTAATTAATATATAATTATACTTGTAAAAAAAAACAATAAATTCATGGATTCCTAAAAGGGTCCACAAGGGCGCTTATATAAATTTGGCGAACTAAAATAATTGTTATTTCGCGCTTCACCCCTATGGCAAGTCGACCGAAAGCTTTCAGTGTACTCCCCTTTTCTGTTACACACTACCAACATGGATATGATACAATTAATGAATGATAAATAAAATAAAATGATATTCACCGACGAATTCGTTTCGCTATGTAGTTATCAGTTATTACCTTATCAGCTGTCCCATCACGGCCATATTGATGATAGTGCTTCAGTCTTCATTTAATGTGCCGCTTGCAAATTCGTTTGAGCCCTGGCAGGTGCAACATGCCGATACAGAATCAGGAGACGGAGAGGAGTCCACAGTGTACAGATTAAGAAATAGACGGCCCCTCAGAAATCGCCTACATATAAAAACTATCTAATGATGGAAAATTAATTAGGTATCGACGATTACCTTTCTGTGGATAGGCGATTCACCAACAACACAAGCCTACTAATTATTATTTTAATTAATAATTCGTGGACAATGTAAAATTTACTCGAAGTCGTATTTAAATCCACTAAATATAGCGCATGACTTGATACTTTCACATACGGATAGCAAGTGGAGTGCACTATAGTTTAACAGATTTCTAAGGCCTTGGGTCGTTATATCGAAAACTCGTTTCAAATTGCGGCGATGACATGAATAGAAAATAGAAATAAATCCTAAATTTATAATAAGCAACTTTAGATTGCTACACGATCCCCTTCCAACAAAAAAATAAAGAAAAGAATCTAATAGTGTATTTACATGATACGAAACAGTCGTAAACGACCAGGAAAAAAAAATTTAATATGCCAAAACTATAGGTACTTTAATAGATATTTACCTGCTCTAAAATATGTGTTTCAAATAAGGCATCCCCTTGGAATGGTCAACTATGTTATGAATATTATTTCTAACTTGAATAAACTAACGGCCCACTATATTAGATTGTACCGCCCTTTGCTTCAACGATAAATAAAAGGGCGGCATACGACCCTTATGGCTGACCCAAGGTCTCGGCAAATATGGTCGTGGGTAAGAGTAAACAAGGGCGCCAGTTGCCGGGAAGCGACAACAACAAATAAGTAAAACAAAAACGGTTTAATTAATATATAATTATACTTGTAAAAAAAATAATAAATTCATGGATTCCTAAAAGGGTCCACAAGGGTGCTTATATAAATTTGGCGAACTAAAATAATTGTTATTTCGCGCGTCACCCCTATGGCAAGTCGACCGAAAGCTTTCAGTGTACTCCCCTTTTCTATTACACACTACCAACATGGATATGATACAATTAATGAATGATAAATAAAATAAAATGATATTCACCGACGAATTCGTTTCGCTATGTAGTTATCAGTTATTACTTTATCAGCTGTCCCATCAGGGCCATATTGATGATAGTGCTTCAGTCTTCATTTAATGTGCCGCTTGCAAATTCGTTTGAGCCCTGGCAGGTGCAACATGCCGATACAGAATCAGGAGACGGAGAGGAGTCCACAGTGTACAGATTAAGAAATAGACCTTTCTGTGGATAGGCGATTCACCAACAACACAAGCCTACTAATTATTATTTTAATTAATAATTCGTGGACAATGTAAAATTTATTCGAAGTCGTATTTAAATCCACTAAATATAGCGCATGACTTGATACTTTCACATACGGATAGCAAGTGGAGTGCCCTATAGTTTAACAGATTTCTAAGGCCTTGGGTCGTCATATCGAAAACTCGTTTCAAATTGCGGCGATGACATGAATAGAAAATAGAAATAAATCCTAAATTTATAATAAGCAACTTTAGATTGCTACACTATCCCCTTCCAACAAAAAAATAAAGAAAAGAATCTAATAGTGTATTTACATGATACGAAACAGTCGTAAAAGACCAGGAAAAAAAAATTTAATATGCCAAAACTATAGGTACTTTAGTAGATATTTACCTGCTCTTAACTACCAAAAGAATTGCATTAAAATGAAGTTCTATCATATACCGTTCCTTAACCCAAGAACGAACCGTTCTAGTAAATCTCTAAAAAAATGGAACAAGCCTAGGACGCATAGTCCGAAAAAAAAGGCTATGGGACTTGCTACCCTCTGACTATCTTAGAAAGCTTATTTACAGCTCCTAAAACAACGACGGCCTAACCTAAGTAAACATTCCATCCCATCGGACAGAAGTACTAATATGCAATAAGACAAACTGCATCTCATGGGACACAGCTACGGGTAGGAGTGCTATGCCACAACCCTAGCAGTAGAAAAAGATGTAAAAAAATAACACAGTGTTGAAATCCACCCTCAAAGCACCTAAAGCTAATGAATACTGCAATGAACATATACCACCACCATGCCTATTTACAAAATGCATTAAAAATAATTAATCATCGGGTTCTTCATCTGGAACCGCATTATAAGGCTTCAAGTCTTTAATATGCCAAACACCTAAGTTTCGACCACTTAAATCTATTAATCTGTAGGTCACGGAACCAGTAACTTCGGCAACTTTGGCTTTAACTTACTTTGGTGCCAACTTTCTAGCAAAACCTTTTGAAGCATCTGATAAAACAGGATTACCCTTCCAAAGAACATCATCCTTCCTAAACCTTAAAGGACGTTTTCGCAAATCGTAATGACGCTTATTCCGTTCATAAGCTTGATTAAGCCTTGTAACTATGTCTCTATAAAGTGGAGAAAGTTC